>JAYMFT010368062.1:0-22007 GCA_038088735.1 Panulirus argus
TTACTGCATATATATATATATATATGCAGTATATATATATATATATATATATATATATATATATATATATATATACCTTCTGAAATTCATTCTGGTCAACATGATACTTTTCTAATCTGCTTTATCTTTCTCCTCCATTTCCATGTGTTGTCCTCTGGATTCTAAAATATTTTGGGGTACAATCAATACGAAATCTCCAGTTTCTTTTATGAATATTCATACTCATCAAGCTATGTTTGACGCAGAAGTGAAAAAAAGAAACACAATGTCTCTCTCCCCACGGAGGGATTAAAGGGCTATGAATAATGGATTTATACCATGTAGATATTTGCATATGATAAAAGCGATCACACCATTATTCACAAGACCATCACAAAAGGATGTAGCCGCCGGCCTGATCTATATTTTAAACCCTTCGAGTCAGGTCCGGGTCACATGAGGAAAAAGGGTATCCTTCCGTGCGTCTAACATGGCGCCGGTTGATTTAAAAAAACATAAATAAAAATGGACGAATGGCGCGATCGGGAAAAGGACTTTCTGTAACCGAAAGTAACCGAAACCTACCTGCCAAAATACAGAATATCCTGATCGAGCGTAACGAAACAATAATTACTTCGAAAAAAAAAATCACTTAAGTAACAACTGTTTTCACGTATGAAGTTAGATCTTATGTAACCTCCTGCCTTCTTCAGTTAGGTTAATACACCTGGTATACAATATTCTATATGATCTTTTCTCTGGTATTCGCTCAGATCAAAAAATATGTCAATCAGGGAGAAAAGGATGATAATGACGACAAATAATGATAGTTAAATCACAATGAATGTATTAAATGACAGTGATAAATTCCATTATTATTATCATCATTTGCCCTCTTTTTCAACCCCTGCAATCTCCTCTTTGCCTCCAGCCCATATACCTCTCTCTTCTCTTGCACTAGCAACTTTACTTCATCCCACCACTCACTACCCTTTCCAATCTGCCCACCTCCCACCCTACGCTCCACAAGCTGTTTACCATTTCCAATCATGATATTGAATACCCCATGCTCCCTAATTATACAATCAACTGTTTTGTAATACTGTGCGTAAAACGAAAAGAAACGGGAACATAACTGAAGGTGATGGTAACTTTTCTAACTGTAATGGTTGATGGACTCGAGTGAAAAAGCCGAAATTTTCGTGAAAGAACATTTCCGTTACTGGTTGGTTATCAGATAAAATAATAATTTCTAAATCGTCAATTGTTTCTTTGAAAACACCATCTATCTTAAAACACATCTATCTTAAAACACAAGAGTATGACAATAGCACAGTAATATGAGAAAATATGAAGAACAAGTTAAAAAAAGGATCGCACTTCTTCCAACTGCTGCTGCGGTAAAAGCTAGGCTATGACGGTTTTATGACTTGAAAAAACGATAAGAGTGACCGAGGAATTCTTACGAGCAAATACGTTACAGGTGTGTCTGCAGGACGAGAAGGTAACACAAGTGACTAATTATGCGCCAGGGATACGAACAGAAAAATAAAGATCACCCGAGATCAATCCGGCAAGGCAACAACACAACATTCACGGCCAGACAACGCGGGGGTAATGTTTACCCCCAAGCATCGAGATATTGCCCGAGAAAACATGAAATTCTCCCAAGTTGCGGCCAAAGTTAATGATGTTAGGTTAACCTAACTTGAAGGAGAGAAGAGAAGGTCTGAGAGTACAGTATTACTTGATCACTCGTGTGGAGTTCAAGTAGTCTGTTTGCATCGACTACGCTGCTCGCAAGGTGTTTGACTAACACACAAGCATAAGTGGCTTTCGGAGAGAGAGGGAGGGAGAAAGCGAAGGATGCTGGGTGCAGGAATATTGCTTTCGATACGTCCTTACAATACTTAACCTCAATCAGTGTCTCGTGATTACAATGAACCCAAGAAATCATTAAGAACGGTGCGGTCATGGCATCGTTGCGAGTCATCTGAGGCAGTAATAGGCTTTAAAAGCTGTGTCTCCTACCGTAAGATTTCTTTTATCATATTTAGAGAAGCTGATGCAATAGGTCTTGTCCTATCATACGAAATTTTAACAAAAGTAAGTAAGAAAAAGGATTAATTCAAATACAAGTTATCATTCACACGTCAGTTCGTATCTATTTCCTCCTCCTCCTTCTCTTATTAAACTCTTTATACTGTTTCATTTCTGAGTTTAACTACCTGAATTTGCAATATCATCCGAGTCCATCATTATCTACTAACACAAAAAAACTAAGAAATTAGGAAAAAGAACGGAAAAACAAATAGTAACAGTCTATATGCAAATATCAAAAAAGGTTTAGTTAAAAACAAATGAGCTAATTACATATGCTAATTCAGAAATCCCGGACATAATTGCAGTATCAGAGTACTGCACACGCTAGAGTGGACACACACATACAAGCCATGTTGACGGGACGGGTTGAAAAAACGCTGTCGGGGAGGTCCGCGAGGACATGGGTCTTGGAGTCCACCACCGTCAGCAACGACCAGAATACACAGCAACAGAGAGAGGATTTCAAACAGCGACACACCACTGGGTCTGCTGCAGGAGAACAACTTTTAACACCGCCAGCAAAACACGCAGTCCATACCAGGTAAACATTAAGGGAGAACTCGAACGATTCTCACAACAGGAGAGCCAAGGATCACCCGGTGACCCAACACACGAGATCCTCAAACGAACTTGATGACATCGATACAGATACAACTTTGGTAGGTCCACAGATGGGGGCATCCTCCAGCGAGAGACAATGGACAACAGCTTACAAAACAGCCTTCGTGATAAAGGGAAAAAGACACCCCTCCGCACATCAGGCCATTATAAAACCGTAATAATCTGCCTGCTGCTATTATCATTTATTACGGCCACATTAACACGTTCAATCAGGAAGAGACCAGATGAGTCGCCTGGTTACGAGGAATTAAGGGGAGGTTGATGAGGGTCCTCCGTTTCATCAAAGGCTGACTTTGTTACAGGCCAACAGGTGACGTCTGGTCACCCGTTGCTCTGTGTATTACCGCCCTCACTCCACCTCTTCCTCTCCCTCAACATTGCTGTTCTATCCCATGGGTCTCTTCCAGCCAAAGGATGTTCTCCACCACTCTCCTACCCCCACAAGGACGTCCTCCGTCACTTCTCCCACTACCACCACTGTTATTCCCCACAAAGACGTCCTCCAGCACTGTTCACCCTTACAAGAACCACCACCAGCACTGGTCTCCATTAAAAGAACATCCACTACCACTCTCCTCTCCCCCCGAATGGACGTCCTCCACCTCTGTTCTCCACCAGGCACTCCATTAAAGGCCTCTCTCTCTCCCTCAGGCCGGGCCGGGTCCTTGGTCTTACAGACCTGCAGGGTTCTGAGACACTTCTTGAGGCTAGATGAGGCACTCCCGGACGACAGAGTCGAGGACTGGTCCATCTTGTGACACTTACCATCCGTACAGATGGTCGTGGTGGGCCTGTCTACGTCCGTGAGTTTATCTCTAACGCAAGTGACACTGAATTCTTCTCTAGAAGCCATCACACGTAGAGCAAACACAAAGACAAATCTAACCATTAATTCCTACTACTGTTCTATGGCCAGTTTAGTTGGGTCGAACTCATTAGTCAATCCGTAACCCTGAAATAAGATCATTCTTGAAGACTTTGAGAATCATCACCATCATGAGTTCGAAAGTTCATTGTGTTGATGGCACAGGGAATCCAATGCTTCGGCATCAGTTCAGTTCTAGCCTCACTCTCTTCTGAATGATGGTAGCGCTACTCGTCTTGGTTTGACCAGACGGGAATCGCGTCTTGTCCATCGACCTGTCTCCTGGCTTCTCCAAATAGAGCTAACAAGCTCGCCTGGAGCATGTATGACGACGCTTTAGGCAGCCATCATCTCCCGATCCGTCTTCCTTATTCATGCCACACTGTACGACCTCATCCCCACCGAAACTCACAGTTTTGAGACGCGCTCAGATTTTTTCATTCTTAATAGTGCGGGCCAAAACTGTACATTTAAACCTGAACGTATGGATGGAAAAATTACTGCTCATTCTTAAATGCACAGGCCAAAGTGTTGGCCTGCGCAGTTAAGGCCAAGTGAAACACGGAGCGTGTAGCGGCCCCAAGTTAGATGTTTCAGTAAAAAGAAGCCTCTGACACCAACGTTAGGTATCCCGAGAATCAAGATCGCTAAAACAGCCGAGGTCCTTGTATCT
The DNA here is from genome assembly GCA_038088735.1 of Panulirus argus. Lineage (NCBI taxonomy): Eukaryota > Metazoa > Arthropoda > Malacostraca > Decapoda > Palinuridae > Panulirus > Panulirus argus. Next base: position 4,242 of record JAYMFT010368062.1, read on the forward strand.
AAGATCCCTGCAAAAATTACCACTAAGTAGACGGTTCCATGGTGGACATCAGCTTGGCCAGAGGCACTGAGTGAAGGCAACAGCACACATACCAGGAGATTCGCTATGGAACCCTGCAGTAATGACATCACTCCATACAAGCGAGGGCTAACGGAGAACAACAATCAAAAAGAGAGACTTCTGGCGCAGTTGCGCCTCCACCGTCACCAGAAACATCCCCGAAATCCTCCTCCTCCTCCTCCTCCCCACCACTCATGCTAATTTTAGAATGAGAGTAACAAATCAAGAGGAAATACAAGACCAATTTGTCAGTAATTGCAATACGAGCATAAATCTCTTCAAACGTCTTTCCAGTTCTTAATGGGGAGCTGAAATAAAATCTTCTATTAATGGTGTATAAAAAAAACAGCGTATCAAAACCTTATTATGTCTTGGAGTCCTGATATGCACCAGAAATGAACGAATGGAAGGGGGAACAAATGCGCCTTCCTTCATTCGTCAAAGCGGATATTCAACACATAAATAAGGGTTTCCACAGGCGGGGAAAGTACATGACAAAATCACAAGCAGCTTGGTGGCGTTCGCACGGATATGAACGATGACTTTGGAGGAGCTGTCCACTCCCTCCGTGGTCGTTGGAAGGGTCTGCCATCAATTTACGAAAGAGGTGGATAAATTGATGACGAAAAACATTATGCTTAAGAACCCCAACAGAACTGGTATCATCCCCGACTGCCTCCTTATCAAAAAGCTGTAATTACCAGAGGTACAGGTCTAAAAGCGACTATAAAACATACAGTTACCGAACGTCCTTCAGTATACCCAGTATAGATATACTAATGGTTCGAAAACAGGGCATGTGTGGTTTCGTTGACCATACCGTACATCGGCGCTTAAGTGCCGAATAGCATGCGACTGAAAAGGCATCTGATTTTCCTCTTTAACACCAGCAATAAATTCCTTATTTCCTCTCGATCCCGTGTCTGCATTAAGTGCAACTAACGCCCATATATCTCACGTACAAGTTCATTACAAGGCAGCGTGATCAACAAATCACATTCAATTAATAAATCCATCACCTCGATCTGGGCTTCTTGGTCTCTCTAACATTCATGGCAAATGATCATGCAGACAAGCACGCTAAATCAGTCGTGGAGCTCGGGAGAGACGACGGTGGTCCACCACATGATCTATAGTCGCTGTTCGCCTTAGGGGAAACATAACATATATAACAGATGGTGAGACCCATTGGTCAGCCTTGGCCCTGACATAAAATCAAGCCTTCAGTCTCAGGCTCACCGACCTGGGTACCATCTTACAGAAGAGAAGAGGTGGTGTCGGTGCTGTCTGGTATTAAATGTCATCACACATCTCACACTATACTTTCACACACAAAAAAAAATCCTTCACAGTACAACCTGGAAGGATAAATTATTAGCCAAACTTATCATAACTGACAGCTAAATGCATAAAATTCTGAGTAGAAACTTTAAAAAGAACATTGAGTACGAAAAATATCCTCTTCACAGTATCAAAAATTCTTTCTGAATATGATGCAATACTCCAACTATTGCTCTTCCTCAAGGTGTAGGTATGATAAAGATGATATATATATATATATATATATATATATATATATATATATATATATATATATATATATATATATATGATCTTGTTGGAAAAGAACCTAGACTGTAGCCTAACTTACCTCCGCAGGGAGGGACAATGACCTTAAATAAAACATCACCATGTTTCATTATTCATTGAATTCCTAAGTTTGGGCCTGTTAACCCAGCGTTCATTACGCAGCTGCAGGAGGAACACACGCCCTTAAGCGCTTGAGAACGACGGCACAATTCTAAGTGTTTGACATAACCCTGGGGTATGACAAAACCTAGGCTTTCATTTGATTCTTACGGGTAAGATGAAACGTCAGGCTATTAGTATATACTCAACGGCCATAGAGTCTTGATCATAGGAGTTGGTTGGTTACTCGTGCTTTAAGCATATCAACTGCTAAGATCATTCGGGCCGTCAACGTCGTTAAAACCACCAACTGAAAAATCCCGAACACCCTATTCAGGTGTTCCAATAATTCTCATCGTACATATGGGTCTTGTCTAGAGTCGTGCAGACTGGAGTTCATATGTTCACCAACGAATATCCCTATTCTGTAACGAATCTCTGACTGCGTTCATTGGGATGTGAAGGAAGATAATCAGCTACTCACAAACACTCCCAGTGATATAAAATGGTTTAAAAGATATCAAGCCACGAAAGGAAAAGAAATAACCTAAATGTTGTTTACCCTAATAAATGTGGAAGAATTTTAACTGATATAAGACTTCTGCCTCATCAACACATCACTACCAGCTACAAGAAATGTGAAAGCATCTTTGGCAGTATTCAAGAATGATCAATACCATTTTCAACAACATGAATGTAAAAAGAGTACCATTTAATAACACAGTCCCTTAAGTAATGAGAAACTTTTTTTTTTCATGTTAAAGGTTCCAATCATGGACAAAAGTGATCATATGACGAGGTAAAAGGGATGAAATCTGCAACGTGTTATCTAGAAATAACACAAACTTCCCTTTCCAAAAACTGCAGTATATAGCCAAACGTCTTGATAATTACTAAAAATTGCTGTCACTTGACCACCAACCGCCAATCAAAGCGGTTCACCGACTGGGAACTAACTGTACAAAACCGTATCAGGCTGTGTCTTTAACCTCATGTAATACTTAATCATTAACAACTAACTAAATTTCAAGATTTAAATATTTCAGCAACTTCATATGATTTTAAACCAGTGAACTGTGTCTCACGTCGCGCATATAACACTAACATTTTCGCGGCAATTAATGTTGGCCACAAGTAACACTCACTAACGAACCATCTTTCCCTTATATGGAAGTAAGTAAAAATCCCTGAGGTGAAAGATAAGACACCCTATCAAATAACATGAAAAGAATGAAGCATCATTAGGGGCCGTGAAAGTTAAACTCTGAAGCGGTAGTTGGCTAGACCAACCTAAAACCAGGTCTGTAGTGTCTGCTTACATTCTACATTCACAACTTTCCATCACCCTAACCTACATTCAAATATAAACAAATATCATTCAGTCGTAGATTTTCTCCACCAACTTCACTCATACACTAATTTCGGTCGATATAATTTCGCTACCATATGCGTGAGGTCAGAAAATATTCACCAAGTCTGAAATATAAATGTTCCCAGATGTAAATGTCATAGGAGAAAAGTGTCCACTGTAAATGTCTATATTAAGAATAACACTATATATGCCTTGAAGTAATTTTAATGACATTATCACTTTACTTGAAGTCTTATTTAAGACAATGACGAGGCAATAGTATATCCTATATCCGGAGGGAAGGCCATAGTACAGGGAAGCTGGTACCTACAGTTGATCAAAATAGATGGATAAAGATGGCTTCTCACCACGTTCGAGTTCTCCCACGCAGTTTAAGTGACTAATTTACACAAACTCGATTTAGCAACGGTCCATGTACTTAAAAGTTTGGCGGTGATCAGATTACCAAAGTTGCAAATCCAGTTTACGATCTAGGAAATGGGCGGCTCTCCTGAGGCAGTGACTTGACAAGGAACAACTCGTGTTTACGTAACACATATTTCAGTGATCATAAACTCTCTCTAAGCTGTTGAGCACCAGGAAGGTAACAACAAATTCCTTTAATATTGTTCTTATATAATGTTTTAAGGTAAAACACATTATACATCATATATCGAGAGCTGTTTGACATTGCTGTTTCTGATTATTTAAATTATAGATAAGTAAAAGACGATTCCATCGCCAATTAGGGTTCAAGATATATGACATGACACCACCAAACGGCAACAGGAAGGTAATTACTGTATATGGACCGGTGGACCAATCTAATACCTCACTAATCTAACTAAACCTATCCAGATTAACCTTAATCCGAAAATAACTATGGCCGGTCAATTCAGCATTAAAAAAACAGCTAACAATTAAGTCTACAATGTTCGTTCGCAGAAGCTAACGTCAAAAATACTGAAACCTAACTATAGCAACACGTAATTTTCCTACTTACCTTTCACCGCCGGACAGATGTGGGGTTGGTTGGTTGACAGCCAACAGTCACAAGTGGCGAGACTTTCTGGATATTTATTTTGACTATTTTCCAAGTGATCACGCAATGTTCAAGTACTGTATGTCTGGAGATTCTATTCTACTTGACTCAAGTATCTGTCACTTATCAATCACAATAGTCCCTAAAGTTAGAGTATATTTACGCACTGATCCATAAAACAATGCTTGGCAACATATCCATATCTCTGTAAATTGCAGTATATTATCCTTTTGTTCACAAATAGTTTTTCACTATTTCTTAATCTCGAAGTCTCCATTCACGGATGAAACTGTTCACGGAAATATACAAAGATCTACATTGACAGAAGTAAGAATATCTGAGGAAAAACTGTGCGTCTGCGGTAAGTGGAAAAGCCTGCAGATGACTGATGTCATGAAAAGATAAAGTACCAAAGCTTAAGCGATGTAGGGAGAGAAACACAACTATAAGTTCTTAAGCTGCCAACAGCCACACACAATAGTCATGTGAAGCATAGCTTGCTATCAAGTGATCTAACAAATGAGACACGCAAACATTGCTTGCTATCAGGTGATCTAGCAAATAACAGAGGCACGCAAGCAGCCAGTTTTCGGAGAGGTTGATAAGGAAAGAGAACCAGCGCCGAGACATAGAGAAGTGGGTCAAAGCTTAAGGTAAGACTAGAAGAATTTAGGCGAATTTCTTTGAATTCTGCTCTGTCAATTATGTCAATCTAGAATCACCCCAGCTGTGACAGCATTACTCTATACATACATAGACGAATGAGTCAGAACAAAAGAACTCCGGCATCTGAACGAGATTTCCTGTTTCTTAGAAACATAAATAGCTATTCATGTAATATGAGGTATGTTAAGCAGATACCAAGTATATTTAGTGTCGATTAATGGAATTATTAAACTATCAAAGGTGACAAAATTTTTAAGGAGTTTTGGAAAAAAAAAAATCGGTTTTAGAAGCGTTCAGCTTAATGTTGTTACATATGTCCCACAAATCCAATCCAAATCTGTTTTTAAAAAGCTAGTTCTATCGAAATGTGTATCATAGATCGAGCAGGAAAATAAGGAACGGATTTGTAATGAAGTGGAGATATTGGGTTTACTAATTGACGTGAGTTGATTGTTGTCATACAGAAGCGTATGGGGAAGAAGGGAACCTTGACTGTACAGACACCGCAGTTGACATTGATAAAAGGGGCAGCTGATCCATCAATAATGAAAGAAAAAGACACACCTGAGGAAGCTCTACATTTAAAAAACAGAGTAAAGGAGGATAACGAAAACAAGGGATTTTGAAAACCACATTTCGATGCCACATCCTGTCAAAATATTTAGATATATCAAGAACAACACAGAGAACCCGTCTCGGTTCCAGTGGATCTTTCTTTGCGGAAGGGTACAGCTAAATGGAAAACTTTCACTTTTTTTTTAAGGTTTTTGAAGGTTTATTACTTTTGCTGGGCATTTTAAAGTTATTCACATTGTTTGCATTAGTAAAGGTAATAGTTGTGGATAGTCATAAAAGTAAATGGTGAACAGGGGTAATGTAAACAAACCTAAGTGACCATCATCTTGCCCACTGCTTATGTAAACGATGCATTTTTCTTTTTCAGTCTTCACTCTGACTTTTCCACGCTTTTTTCACCATGTCAGCGCATATTCATTGTCTGGGTAACGAGTTGACATGCAGACATATCCATGAGTGACGTGGCCCGTTAAGTGACCTTACCAAAACTGGTAGCGCTTACCTTACCTACTCGCTATTTCTTAAATTAGTTAAGCGAGCTCATAAACATATCATTCTCTGATCTATTACCTATAAATTAATCTTTTTGATTACCTGTGATGTATCTTCTTTGTCAAGTATTACTTCAAGTGATGTTTTTGTTTAGAATAATAATTATTCCGTGACAACGAGACAAACTCTCAACGGAATGGCAGTTAAAACCAAATCACCAGTGTCAATTAAATGTTTCCAGCAGTTACTCCGTATCTCCGATTTTTTTTTTTTCAAAATATCGAGTGGATAAATATTGAAAATATCGAAAAAGACAAAGTAGTTGGGAGGAAGGAATAAAACTTACAGAAAGTTCTGCGGGAGTGTCAAAGGATTGCAGCCTTATTGAATTTTTTTTTTTTTATCGTTCAATCTTCTCGAATTATCCATCATCCATCTCTGGATTACGTTAAGGTAGGCTTTGTTAGAGGAAACTATGTAAGGTTGATTAAACTGTTTTAACCCACAACTTTTCCCAGCAGGATAGTCTTCTGTGAAAACACATTATCGTTCTTTTCTTGTGCCCCCAAAAATATTTGTCGTTTCTATTTTCTTACTTTTCTTTCGTAGTAGAACTTAAAAATGACTAAAGCGAAGTTCAACTGCATCAGCATTTGTAAATGTATCACGCACTAAATACTTACCCTGCTCGAGGCCTTTTCCTCTTACCTCCAGAGGAAGTAATGAAGGATCCTCACCCTGACGTTGGAAGAGACCGGGAACGACCCATTGTGTAATTAACTAACAGACCATCGAAGCAAAAACTGTACACAAAGTGTTAACCAGTTAATGCTGAATGTCTCCATTTTTATAATCACAACGGGTCGCTCAATCTTACTTACGAAAAAAAATAGAACAGTACTAGCTGCATAAGTCTTTTATGGTATGTTGTTAAGCGTATAGTTTAAAACTGAGTAAACAGTTGTGTAGAAAAGCCCAAATGCTTGCCAGCAACTGGCTAACAGAGGCGGGAATTCTTTGACAATGAGAATCAGCATATTCAGAAATAATGATCGTAGGTCTTGCTACAGTTATAAAAAGTATTCTGGAAATGTTAGTTCTTGTTCATGTAAAGCAACCCAAATTCTCAACATTTATAGCAATTTTAATGACCTTCAAGATTTTTGAGACATAAAGCTCTATTTACATATAAGTCATTTACTCCTAACACAAGTGGCCTCTGCACAATGTCCTCCAAAAACATTTCCTTCATGTCCTAAGAACTCTTTATCATCAACAAAAGCCCTGTTCCACAGAGAAGCTGGAAAAAGTATTGTATTCTACTGTGTCAAGGATATTAACAGACGTCAAAATATTATACAAACTTTAATGATCACCACAATGACCTTTTACTCCAGTTTTTCAACAAACTGCTGGTTGCCAAAAAAAATTTCCAGGTAATAAACTAACAATAGGAAACAGTTGAAATGGAGATTTTTAGGGATAATATTGTTAGCACACACATCCACAGCTTCACAAATGCTTTGAAAGTAATGGAAATCACCACTCAAAAATGTGAAACACTGCAGTCTTCAACATTCTCTAGAACAGAAAACATTTTAAAGCTTTTAATGGTTGGCAGATAATATAAAAAGGGCATTCTTGATGAGGTACCTTTTTCTTCATTTTACACAATAATTAATGGCATCTTCACGGAACACAATAACGGTAACAATATCTTCCCTTCTATTCACATTTCTCCATCACTGTCTGTGGTTTTAACAAAAGTAGAAAGGAACATCTATACAACATATTAAACTGCTTTGTCCTTTTCACATGATTTAATAAAAGCTACCTAAATAAAAGGCATTTACTTAACTTGATAGGTGCATACTGGAAGTATTCTTTGTCCTAACAAGATATCAATCTATCTCCCTTTTAAGACAATCATCCTCAACAAATTTATTTTTCAGTAAGAATTACCTTTATGTGACAAGATGTGCAAATTAGCATATACCATGAACTAGAAACATGATGTTATTTACCATCAGCCAATAAAACATTTAAGAATTAGCAATCTTGTCACAGAGCGTAATTGTCTAATGCCGCATTCACTCAGAATATGAAAGATGAAAATTATGAAAATAAAATACAAACAATTTATTCATATGCTTGGGAAAATAATAAACAAATATACTCTCTCACTACAGTTCCTTGCAGCTAACACCTGACATATACCTGGTCACTGGGATAGATGGTGCTCCATGATTCTGAAATACATTCATTTAAAAAATGCACATTTAAAATTAGTACACTATCAACACATTTGGCTTATGCTGATGGGCACTGGAATAGGACTGCGGTATCAGTAGCATTATCACTCTTGTGCGAGTTTTCCCATCCAGTCACAAGCAGTCACTGTATTCAGTGTCGTAAGTTCATTGGCGACTGTAGTTCTGAGCTGACAACTTTTCATTGGCAACAAATCTGTTCGAGGTAAAACCTGAGTACTTGCTGCACTGTTGTAATCAATTCACTCGAAGTATCAAATCTAAATACTTTCCACTTGTGCTTTCAAATAATGTAACCACAGAATGTCACAAAAACTTCCAACCAAGGTTTCAGCTCAATTCACAGACACGAGGCCAACACTTGCTGGCTGTAGACTGATGACGTGATCCTTGGCTAATTTTCACATACTTCTGTAACATTTACTTTACACGTATTTAGTGATCTATTACTCTAAATTTATTTATAAAAAATGTATATTCCATTTACAAAAAAATTTTTCCCTTTTTACATCTATTACAGTTTCAATGGACAATATCCCTTCATGGATGCTGAACCAAATACTCAAATACTTCTATGGGAATTTTGACACCGGGAAACCAACCATTAATCATCTTTGTTCGGCTAGTTGATACAGCAGCAAATCTTCTAAGTGATACTTGAAAAGGAATCAGTTCCAAATAAACTACAGAACAGATAGGCAATCCAAACGTATTAATGGATGGTGTAGCAAAATGCTCATGGCTCCAGCGTTCAGGGGATGAGTCAGCACCAGAAAAACTTCCCAAGCTGCTTTAGGCAGGTAACTGTAGCTTCTTTCCCTGCAGCACTGCAATGTACATACAAAGAGTCATAAGTTCTGGGACAAGGAAAAAAAATCTCAACCATTCAATCAATCTTATTTGGTTCATTAACATTATCTCAAGATATATGACAGGTATCTTCCTAAGCTAAATTATGACAAATAATAGAAAATATTGCAAACAGCACATTATATTCTCATTAAATGACCAGTAAGAAGAAAATACAGTGCAATTCACATAAAACACAACCTATTGATAAGGCATATGCCTACCCAGCATTACGATACTATAACCTAACACAACACTTACAGAAGTGGCATAATAAAGTTTAGACATTGGTATGGAAAAGAACAATCATCCCAACATTATTCCATCCAATTTATTCTATCATCTTTAAAACATTCCCAGTTTAATGGGAGAGATCAGGTACACAGAGCTACTGACATATACAAGCTCTCTGTCAAACCACTCCTTCATCATTCTCTCCATATATCCAAACCATTGCAGCACACCATCTTCAGGTCTGTCAACCATACTCTTCTTACCACACCTCTCTCCAACCTTATTGGTACTTACTCAATCAACCCTCCTCACAAAACGAACTGTCATCAAAAATTTCATTTCCAACACATTCACCCTCTTCTGTACACTCTCACATATAGCCCATGCCTCTCATCCATACAACACCATCTGACTACTATACCTTAAAACATACCCTTCTTTTCCCTCCCATACAGAGAACTCTCTTTTCAAGCATTCCTTAATGTTCCTATGACCTTTGCCCCCTAATTAATCCTATGGTTCACTTCCATAGTTTCATTCACTGCCATATCTACTCCCAGGTATATATAATACTTCACTTCCTCCAGGTTTTCTTCATTCAAACTCACAACCCATCTACCTTGTCTCTTTACACTGTTAAACCTAATAACCTTGCTATGAGGCAGAGAGAGAATGACATGGATGTATTCTTAGGAATGAACTGTTTAAAGTTAGTGATGTCTCAAGAGACAACACCATGGAAACAAAAAATTGTGGATCAAATACATGGGAGCATTTTCATGCAAAAGTTAAGCATGAATCAAGATGGCAGTCTCATCTCACCATTTCTACACCAGCAGTAAATGAAAATATAAAACATGTTACTCAGTGGAGATCTTCCACAAACTATGAATTACAGGTCTATATGAAAGGGCTGTGAGACTTTATACACTATTTCATCCAAAGTAAAAGTGAATGGAATTAAAGAAATAGAATGATCATTTTTTCTTCTCTTTTCATACTTGATCACTGCTTCCTGCATTAGTGAGGCAACACGAGGAACTGATGAAGAAAGGCTATATCTGCTCACATCCATCCTTGAGCTGTCACGTGCAATGCAACGAAAATACTAAAAATGAAGGAATCTGTAACCATATCTTTATCTAATTCTATAACTTGGGAAACTTAGAAACCAACAAACCTTTGGTGATGTAAAGATAAAAGAAATCACAGTAAAGGACTGTCTGCACAACTCCAGCAACAATGGCAATCAGATCATAGAAGCCTTCTACGTAGTAACGGTAAATCTGAAAAAAAAATAATAAAATCAGCAAAAATACGTTGTGGAATATTCTGAAACAAAGCAAGCTTTTCAACATAAATCTTCTTAACAGATTGCCAGCCATCAAAATGCCACTACATCAGACTAAAACAATCATTACCTATTACTAAACACAAAATCTCGAAAAACAAACACAACTACAATCAAAACCAGAATAAACATGAATAAGACTATACAGCTATAAGAGATAAAAAAATATCATTTGTAAGTAAAGACAATCTCCTTCATTCTCTCAATCAGTTAACATCGGCATATGGATTGCTTGACAGAACATGAAATGTTTCTGCACAAGGAAGGCCTCATTAGATGAGAGGGTACGATTACCTGGAAAACACAAATACTACTGACTTTATCACTTAAAAATGCATCTGAATCACATATATCATCAGAATTCACATTTAAAACATAATAACTATTCAGGATATATGTAATTAAAAGAAGAATAAGGAGTCAGAGTGTATTAGACAAGGCTGGAAGAATGCTAATGACAAAAGCTATTATGTGTAAAAGATGGAGGAAGTATTCTAAAGACCTGACAGGAAATGATGGTGAAAGACAAGTCTAAAAGTATTGTAGGATTAGAGGTAATGAGAAAGAGGTACAGATCCAAGGAAAAATATGCATTAAAAAGGAGGTGCTTTTATTACTGTTAGCAAAGACAGCACAGGCAAGTGAATGTCCTAATCAAAGCCATCTCATTACCATTATATATATATTTTATGTAAAAGTTCCCTACAACAAACATTTATGAAAGATCCTTTGTGCTACTCAGGACCTTTATAAAGGCTTCTGCCACACAAGACTGTGCTATTTCCAGAAGCAGGAAAATGTAGACTCGTTTACAGTAAGAAGCTCTTTCACAAGAGAGTCACCCACAATGGCTTCACCTCTGAATACCTAATCTCTATTATGGAGTACCCTAGGGAGCAGTTCTTTCATCAGCTCTCTTCAGTCTCTTCCTGTGTAAACTCCCATTAATCCTCAGGTAAACCTTGACATGAAGGTCTTTTCATATGCAAATAAACTCACAATCACATCATAACACCATAGAAAGCAACACCAAACATGCAACACTACATTATAAAATTGGAACAATAGCTTACCCAGAACAGAATGTCTGCATCTTCAAAGAAGTCTTACAATCACTAAAGCAGTAAACAACCAACCTACATACTCAGTCTTTAGTAATAAGTGCCCAGAGTCTTCTTTACGGTGGCTGCATTGAAGCCATGAAGGGTCTTGGGATATGTTTAAATGGTGTTTCTAAGGGTATTGTGATGAGTGATGGACAGTGTAACTAGAAGGATATGACTTGTATAGTGTCTGCAATAGACCTTGTTCACCCCCATATATTTTCAAAAAACCAAATTGGCTAAAGTAATGGGCAAACATAATCATAAAATACTTACCCAATTGAAAATATAGAGGGCACGGTAGCAACCCAGGGCAAATAAGTAGTGAGATGTGATACTCTCTGCTTCACCAGTCTTGGACACCATAAATAATTGGGGCAGAATGGCAACTGACTCTAAGTAGATGCTGAAAGTCCACAAGATCTGCAAAGTGACAGGTTAGTTAATATGACTAAGTTTTTATGATACTGGTATATGCAGGATGTATTCAAAAGGTATTTCCAGAATAAGGGAAAATCCACAAATATTTTTGCATTTTACAGATTTATACCTAATCACTCATGCTAGCAACCTAAAACAAATGTTCCTAAACATGATGAAGACCTGAGCATTACTGCTTTATGTCCATACACACAGGCAATCCACTGGTACTAACATATCCAGGGCCAACAATATTAATGGAATCCACAAGCAAACAGTTCCACCACAAGTGAGAGGTTACCTTCAGTGAAGGAAAGGACTTCAGCCCTAGTGGGAACTGTCATTAATCTTCTGGCAAACAAATGTGATTTTACTGGCAAACAAATGTTATTTTACTGCAAGTTTAATAAAGTATGATTTTAAATAATATTTATAAACAAGTGTGATTTTACTGGCAAACAAACGTGATTTTACTGCAAGTTTAATAAAGTATGATTTTAAATAATATTTGTATGTTTCACCTCGTTGATAGTGAGTTTTTTCAAAACTGTTTGGCAATATAATATGAATCCAAATAACTTAATCATACATTTCCACATGTTTGACAGTGGCTTTCTCACAACTGTGTAGTTCCTTTCTCCATAAGTGACCAAAATTGACCATCCTACACTCAGCATAACAGCAACTGTTCAACACTGGAAAGGGTATTATCTTATAAACCCCTTAAGCTAATTTGTTTTTACTACAAAATACTCTCCACAGAATTGTATAAATGAAAAATAAATATCAAAGGAGTGTAGTACACTTATTACCCTATGATCGGGAATGTCAGTGCAGCAATAATAATCATAACACAAACATCCTTCCTATACTAAGTCAGAATATATATCATGCCAAACAGTCCCATAAAGTAGTGGAGTCATCATTTAAACATTTAAAACCCTTGACATCAGTGTTGTTGCTGTGGTGGGGAAGTGTCTTATTACTGTAATGTTACTTCCTCACCTCCAGGGGAGAAAAATCATGGTTGATCAGGAGAGAGAGTATGGCTGTTGGGATGAGCAGGAATTCCACACGGAAGGTGTCATGATTGTGGTCGTATGTTGCCTTGAAGCGCAAGTAAATCAGGTACAGAGTAGCATATGAAGCAGCCAAGAAGATCACCTGCAACAATAATTAGTTAACAATAAATAACATAACATTCATTCAATATTCAATCATATTTACACAAATCTTTTAACTGGGATGCACTTCATATATTGTGATATGTAATTAGTGATACAAATGATTCAGCACAGGAAAGCAATTCACATATTATTTGGAAAGTAATAATTGACAAATTATTCAGCAATTTTCTATTTGTGTGTAAAGCAATCAAAAAGAAAAGATGCCCGATTTCATTATCACTAAGCATTTAATATACCACAAAAAAATAAAACTACAAATCACACAAAACAAAGCACTCACGATAATCACTGGTTGCTTAGCAACCACACATATTTAACGACTGGTGAGATAAGGTGTAGTGGACAGAGAGGGATAGAGTTGTGGTGGCCAGGGGGGTGAGGCAAGATGGTTGTGAGGGATGGTGTGGTGGCCAGGGAGATAGGGTAAGGTGGTGGTGAGGGAGGGTGCACTGGCCAGGGAAGTAAGGCAAAGTGGCAGTGAGGGAGGAAGCGATGACCAGGGTGGTAAGTCATGAAGGTGGTGTGGCATGACTTGGTTGTCCTCTGCAGGAGAAAGCATATGAGAGCCCTCATGGTAACAAATCTGCTAGTTTACAAAAATTATTCTTGCATTTGTCCTTTGAATGACTATATACATTAGCTGACAATCTTAACAATGAATCACCTTGGTGTTTGAATTCTCTAATTTTGTCATCAACTTACTTTGCTGTTTTACACAGATAATTTTTGGAAATTTACTAAGTAAAAGCCATTGGGAAATGACTCCCTTTAACTGATAGTAAGGATGATATCTTTGATTGAATCATCCAGACAGTTATCACACAAAAGTGATTCATTTACTTGTTTGTTTGTCTTACTGTTTATTCTGCTTTTCAATACCCACATTTCTATTCAATACCTTTTTCAAGCTTAATTCCTCAATATCCTGGTACCATATTGCAAGTATCATGTTTTGGAAATCTGCACTCTTAAAATATACCTATTACTTCTTTCAATTGCAGCATTTTTCAATATCCCTATTCTAAAGGTATTCTACAGTTACGTTATCAAATTTGTTAGCACATTCCACAACCAATACTTCATTACAAAAAGTAATGTAGCCATAGTATGTGACAAAAATTTCAGAACAAATCATCTTTTCACTTGAACATAATATATCAGTAATTTTGATGTTTCTCCCAAAATTACTGAAAACACAAAACCAGGCTCTATTTTCTCAGATTATTTTCCAGAATCAGTGTCCTTTGGAGGTCCATGGTAACAAGACCAAAGACCCATTTCCAAGGGAAGGTCTTCAGAAGTCATTTGTACAATATTTCTAGGAAAGGGTATTTTAGTGTTGTCTTCCACCGATAAATTCTCTTCTCTCCCTTTTATTAAAGAAATGGGGCGTGAGAGAGGGAATCTTTCTAAATCTTAAAACTTTAACTCCTCCAGACATGAATTTAAATGAGATGAGTGACTCTTCTACACAAAAATATGCACATAGGGTTTCGCCCCTAAACCTTAAGGCCACAAACCTGCCATGGGTGAATGCCGAGTTAGCAGTGAGCAATGCTTTCTACCTACAGTCCATAGCCTCTGGTCATGTGAAGAAGGAAACTGATCAGCTTTAGCTTGATTTAGATTAACCTGAAGTGATGAAACTGATCTGTCTTTGGATCTTGTGAGGTGAAACAACTTTTCTACCACAAATGGAGGCACTATTGCCAACCCCTGCTTGACCCAGACAACAGTACATCTGACTGGTTCAGCTAATAATTTTACGATCCATTATATAATTTCCCTGTTATGAAAAAGTATCGATGGATCATGCCAATTAAAACAATCTTTACTTTAGGAAATCATAAAATCAATAAAAAAACATTTTGGTGTAAAATGAAAAAATAGAACACATAATGAAAGCTCACTTGACATTCAGGCCTTACACCCACACATTTCGTACACTGTGTTAACACAACTACATAGCTTCTACAGTAATAGTATTAGATGAAAAAATACATCTAAGGTGACTTTTTCTTGCAGTAATGTGAATATATTTGAGACTGTATGATTACAAACATTTTCATGCTATCTATCTATATCTTTGATGCCTGTTCCCATCTCAAACTCCCTCAAGGGGGTGGCCATGGCAATAGAGTCTCCAAAACTAGTGAATTCCATTGCTGCTTCTTAGCCATTAGTGCCTCACCCTTAACAGGCCACTGGCAGAGGGCAACTCTAACGCAGTGTTTGCAGAGGCTCCTACCTAATGTCCCTATTGATTACTTCTACCTAATGCTCCAGCCTAATGATCTTACATAATCTACTTATCTTATCTATATCTCTGATGCCCATTTCCTCCAGGAACTCCCATCAAATGGGTGGCCGTGACAAAAGAGTATCCACTTACCCTGTCCTTACGTGCATCCCTCGCATACACTAATTTTATGCAACTGGAAAAATGTGAGATTATCAAGGTTGGTAAGAAACCTAACTGAAGTGGTATGGGATTCAAAAGAAAACATTTTTCTCATTAACCTCATTTATGCTAGAGTGCAAACGCATAGACGTAACCCCCCCAAAATTTAGTGAGCAAGGATCAGCAAAGGCATATGTTTAGACATAGAGCATTATTGAATGCAAACATCTTTCAACTAATAATGGCTGAGGGTGACCGAGAAAGTGTAATACCATTCCTGAATCCTGAAGCAACCTTCAGTAATAATTCTATCATAAAACCTATCCGCAAACTTCAGTAATAATTCTATCATAAAACCTATCCGCAACCTTCAGTAATAATTCTACAGTAATAATTCTATCATAAATCTAACCAATCTTCCTCAGGCAGCATGGAAACCACAACTGCCTTACATTTAGTTTCTATGATGAAAGAGATCTAGATAGTAATTTCCTTTCCTATTCCTCCAAAGTTAAAATTTTGACATTAGAAAATATCCTTAACATTTACTAAAAAGGTTGATTTTTCATTCATGGGTTGTAAAAAAAAAAAAAAAATGGTTGTCATTGATGTATAATATATGAAATCTCCCTACCACAAAGAGGTAAGCAACCATGGAGTGTGGAGAATCAAAGGCTGGCTCTCTTTTTCTCACGAGAAAAGCAGGAAGAAATACGAGTACTTATCATGAGATTTTACCATAAGACAGGGACTGAGTACAGCACTCACTACATACACTTCCTATTTGACCATTCTTTATCGATATTCTTTGCTTCTACGCACACCGCATTAATATCTATCAATATTCATCTCATACAGTTCTTAAGCATATGTTTAAGCTTTTTTAAGGGCTCCTGTACTCACTCCTTGCAGGTTTCTTAAATGCATGTTGTAAAATAATATGGAGACTTTCTGAGTTATCATATATTTCAGCTTGGTGCCTTTTTGTTATATTCCATGATATAGTAAATCTTTCTTCTACGCTCTTACATTTAAATTCCTTGTACGTAAGTTTTCTGCTAAATCTTTAAATATGTTACCATGCAGAGACTCCTCTTCATTCTATACTAAACATTTCAAGTTCTTTCAACCTTTCATGATAGGCCATGTTTCATTACCTCAATTTTGCTTGTGATGTGCATCTGAATTCTCTACAAATTATCCATTTTGTTTTATTGGTACCCATCTAAAGCAATATTCAATTTTGCTTTTCATATCTACAATGAACATTTTTAGCATAAGCTTTCTATCACATTACCACAACACATTTTATATAAATCACTACTATAATTTCTTCAGAGGTCATCAACTTTATTAAAGCTTTTAATTGTGCTTACCAGTAAGTCCTTAACATCTTCACTTTCTGTATCTTTTCATGTTGGTTCCTCATTCGGTTTCACAATTATACAAATAACCATTTCATGATTAATTTACTCGAATTCTTCCAGAATGAATTTCATCAACCTTTTGAGATTTTTCGTTTTTTGTTCCTTGTTACAAAACAGTATAATCTTTCTGCATCTTTATTTCTTTCAGTAATATATTATCAATAATGACCTACATCACATGATCTTCATAACTACTCTCTACATATCATTCTTCACTCTTTGACAAATATCTTATTTTTTTTTATTTTATTATACTCGGTCGCTGTTTCCCGCATCAGCGAGGTAGCACCAGGAAACAGATGAAGAAAGACCCATCCCCCCCCCACATACACATATATATACATACATGCACACACATGTACTGTACATAAATATATATATATATATATATATATATATATATATATATATATATAACATACATACATACATACATACATACACATAATACACATATACACATGTACATATTTACACCTGCTCGCCCCCATCCACTCCTGATGCCACCCCGCCTCACGGGAAATAGCATCGCCACCCCATGCACCGGCGAGGTAGCGCCAGGAGACAGATCAAATGGCCACATTCGCTCACGCTCAGTCTCTAGCTGTCATGTGTAATGCACTGAAACCACAGCTCCCTTTCCACATC
>JAYMFT010368073.1:0-22007 GCA_038088735.1 Panulirus argus
TCACATATATATATATATATATATATATATATATATATATATATATATATATATATATATATATACGACTGATGGAACAGTGTTGCTGAGTAATGTCGCCGGTGTTTGACAGTCTAATATGTTGCGGGATGTGATAGAGGCTGTAGTCCGTGATTGACTGACGAATGTGTTGCGACCTTTGACTGTCGAGTGTGTCGTGGCTAAAAATAGACGAGTGTGTTGCGGCCAGTGGTGGAAGTGTTGTAGGTAGCATGTTATGAGCGTTGCTGCCACAGACAGACGAGCGTGTTGTGAACTTCTGCAGTAAAGAAGCGTACGTTGTCGCAATCAATCCAGTCTGTCTTGTATAGAGGGAAAAGAGAATGTGCTTCTAAGAATTCTTTTTACTCACATTATTTCTGAAACAAGTATAATTCATACGGCCGTAATTTGGGTCTTCAAAAGAAAAGTGTTTGCATTTTTTTTTCTCTCTTTTTAGAAAGCGACTTGAGAACGAGGTCAAGATTCTGTAAGTTCATTAAAATAATTATGGAATTATTGGAGATACGTATTCTCCAGGAGGAGATGGTCGTGTCATGACATCACGGTGGAAGGTAATTAAGTGAATTCAAATCTATTTTTGGTATGTTTAATGGAATACTTGAGGATGATAATGTACCGTTAGCCGGGGTGATAGTGTGCGACATGACACTGTAAGAGAGCGGCGTGGTAGTAAGCCCAGTCTTACTGAAAAGCTCAACCAGGATGTGGTGAAATAGGTCCGGTCATATGGTAAGGATGTGCGAAGGAGAGGCTGAGTAAGAGGATGGAAGTGTCAGAAGTGGAGGGAGCAAAGGGGGGAGGGGGAACAAGAAGGATGGAGTGAAGGAGACTTTAGAATATCAGGACCTGAGCATTTTGGAAAGCGAGAGGCATGTATTGGACAGAATTACTGGATCGAAGTGGTGTATGAGGAGTGACGAGCTGTCAGATGGATAAACCATGTTAGATGTCCCGGTGAATATCAACCATGGAATAGTCTATGGGGCTCGACTGTGGATGGTGGGAACTGGTGTCGGTGCATAGTTCCTGGTATCGGAGACTGAATGAATACAAGTGAGGCCACCCATTGTTTGTTCCTGACGCGACTTTGCTAACTCGGGAGAGGCAGTTGGGTAAGAAAAAGATTGCTAATCTAGCAATGACCAGGTACAAGTAATGAAAATGTCTATCATCAGTCTGGATAATCTATATCGATAAGTATCAGAATAATAAACCTTAAATACACTATAGATAAAAGAATGATTAAAAGAACGAAAATAAGGTGGTAATTCCCTTGGAATAATATTAACCAGCACCCCGACTGTATCGTGAACACTGTTGTAATATATACAGCCAGAGAAGTATAGAAAGAAAAATCCCCGGAAGATCCTGGAAGTTATACATATATATATATATATATACATATATATATAAGAACATGTCTTCCTTCTTATACCTGATGTAAGATGAGCTACCATAACCAATAAAACATATCTGTACTCTGTACCAAGGATTGTCTCACTGTGCCCCAAGTTTACCTGTATCTGTACACACTCCTGTCTCACTATACCTCCAGTTTATCAATATCTATACCCATGCCTGTCTCATCGTATCTCAGGATTAAACACCATAAGCTACTTGAGATATCTGATACCATCAAACTGATGTATATATTTGTGAGGATGTGATTTAGTTGATACACTACACGGTAGGAAAAGACCTCTTTGTATGTTTATATTTGTTTTTCTTGTCCGTGATTTGGTACGTGTGTGTTGGAGTACGGCACGGGGAGGGAGTTCTACACATAAGGGGCCTCGTTTTCTTAATTTTCTCTTCCGTCCCACAATTTTCAAAGTTAGGTATGCTGTCCACATTCGCGGTTTTATCACTCAGTTCATTCTTTTCATCCACAGTTCTTATACTATAAGGTTACTTCTATACATGTCCCTTACAAGTTTCTTGTTTACTTTCATATAATGACCTCTGGTAGTTCTGTCTTTCCAGCGACAGAAGAACTTCACTACTGACGACAATAGATAAATCACGCCACTGAGCAGTTCCTTTCTGTGGTAACTTTGAACATTACACGTATTGTTTTGAATGTGTCACTCCTAATATTACCTAACACTTAGGGCTGTGTCTTATCAAAATGGGTCATTCCTCCGCCTCCGTCGTATTCTCTCTCCTTCCTGGCTATCGTGTAGTTTGAGCATAACAGGTTAGATCTTCTCTACTTAGTAGTTCCTTTGTTTCCATTGCTCCAACAATATGAGGTTGGGTTTCTCCGAAATCGATTCACAAGCTTCAGCTTTCTTACCATCTACCATTAGTCCGTCTGCATTTGCGTACATAATTTTCAGTCTGACATTCCCACAGCTCAGCATCTGCAACTTTATAGGGATGCAGGCAGGGCTGTTCTGCCCCCAAGCCTCTTTGGATGTCTCCCTTGTTCTGTCTTCAGACTGCATCCTCTCTTCTTTCCGTTGGTCTGTCGCCTTTGATGAATACCCGACTGACTTCCCCTTTGTTCTGACGGTTCTTGGTCATCTCCAGTGCCTCCTGGTTTCGTAACACCATTACTGGCCCGTCCCCATTACATCTTAACTATATCTATCAGTCTCTCTCTCTCTCTCTCTCTCTCTCTCTCTCTCTCTCCCTCTCAGTAACTGCATCTGGCACGTCTGTAGCCTCTAATAGACTATCAATTAATATTCCTAGCTTCTCTTTCTCTCCGCTTTAAGTGCAAAAACATGAAAAAAAGATAAATAGATAAATACCGTTTTATTGGATTCATGCAGCCATTCGGCTGAAAATACGCAGCTGAGTTACTGCAGATATTACAGAACTGGGAGATCATGATGGTTACCAGTTAACTTATCATACAAGAGTTTGTGATTAGGATGAACTAGAATTTTCCACACTTTGGATAAGCACATGGGCGAGGTACATCTAGATAGACAGGATGGCAGATATACAGGGTTGATTACGAGTAAATACTATGACTTATACCTTATGAACTTGACTGGACAATAAGTGATGCGTTGTTACAGTAATACAGCTGTTGACGTGACTATACACTTACTAACAGAAAACTGAGCCGTTCATTTGCATAGCCGCGCATTTGCTCTCGGATTATCTATGAAGTTCACAGTGGTAGGTATAGGACTCTTCTTGCACCAGTCTGTACGAACCCAGAATGGAACAACTCGATTGTGGTGACGAACGGCGAGCCTTGGTGGGAGGACGTCGGAGGGAGGTCTCCGAGGTGGGGGCGTGCCAGCGATCTATTGCTAAACTGCCATGGGATCTGCCCGTGTTGGTCGGAGAGGATGGACAGGTTCAGCGAGATGAGGGCCTCTTGGTAGGCGGTGTAAGAAGGATCCATGATGATTCTGTATGCCCTTTTCTGCACTCTTTCTAGCTGGTCCCTCTGTGTAGCTATTTGTGAGAAGGACCAGGCTGGGGAGGCATAGGTGAGCTTAGGGAGAACAGATATTCATGAGCTCAGTTGGTGGACGCTTAGAGATTTCTGTTGGCGGAGAAGGTATAGACGGTATGAGGAAGATCTAATGATAATACCGACGTGGCTCTTCCAGTTTAAACTGTCCTCTGTAGTTTGAAGTCTCTGACTACCCGGAGGATGTCATGGCCTTGTGTAATGTCAGGAGGCAGGACTTTGTCTGCCCCTAGGTTGATGTAGTACTTTATCACAGTCTTGGTGTGATTGAAGAAGACGTTTGTGTGTATGTGTGTCTGTCTGTGTGTGTGTGTGTGTGTGTGTGAGTGTGTCTGTGTGTGTGTAGATTAAGAGAGAGAGAGAGAGAGAGAGAGAGAGAGAACATGTTTTATGAAAATAAAATAAAAGCTAAATACGAGAGAACTAGGAGCAAAGCTAATCAATGAGAGATGAAAAAGTAAGACTTGCAGAAGAGCAACATGATCAGAAAAGGAGTTGAAAGACACAGCGTTACGGCGGTAAGGAAAGAAGTCAAGAGCGGAGGTTAGTAAGTAGTTATACACAAAATTAAAGGGAAACATGTAATGACATAAATCATTCTTATTATTACGAAAATAACTATTGTAACAGAAAGTTACGTTTTGGAAGAAACAGGTTGATTTGAAAGGTCGAAAACCAGAGTCAGCCCAAACTAACCAACCCCAGCCAATGTAAGCCCAAGACGAGATCGTTAAAGTTAAATAATCCAGTTATAGGCCACATATAATTCGTCTCCGTAAGGATGGTGGCCCAGGTGTCGAAAAGCCGACGTCGAGTAGCACCATCCTGGGATCCCTAAGACATGCAGATGTGACTAGGTGGTTGGTATTAGTGTCACACGGTACCATGTAGGCCCAATCATTACGTGCTACTGAGGCAAGCAAAGTCCCCTAAGCTGGACAGACGCTATTCTATAACAGCCAGGATGATTCAGAGTTAGCCAAATGTTGGGAGCATTAGACAGGTCTAATCAGGGTAACTCTGCATCGGGTCCTCCCAACCTGGGCTAGTTTGACAAAGAGTGGCCCCATCTGAAACTTATTTGGGCCAAGTCAAGGTGAAGTAGAGCCAGCCATTTGCGAGTCAGAATTGCCTAGCACCGTCCAGAGCCAGGCATGATCAACAAAGAGACCGAAAGCCATTCACAACCAGTTAGGACCCAATACGGCCAGCTAGGACTGTGTAACCCTACTTGATTCACTTAGCTAACCAATAGGGCTGACCAGGGCATGTTTACGCCAGCGGCACCATTCAGAACCAGGAAGAGCCCCAGTACGGTATGCGAGGAACCCGGTGGCCCCAGCGAGACTGTCAATCAGGACCGAGAGAGCTGGATGGACTATTCAGAGACTCGGTAGGACCAGACAACGTCCTTGCCGGGTCATTCAAGCCTCAGTAGAGCCAGCTCAGGACCAGGTAGCACCGCTCTCAGGCCTTAAGTCATCGACTAATGAGAAGCCAAGACCCAGTCATGTCCTCGGCTTCGTTTGCTAGGCCAGAAGCGGGTTAACTAATGGACCCTCAGCTTCTTCCCCCACCACCTGCCACAGATACTGTTCTATGTGTACATACAACAAAGTCTTACGGATGGTTCGGACGGGTCTCTTTAAGTAAAGTAGTTAATGAATACTTTCACTTTGTTTCAGATGATGATGAGAACAACGCAGCGATGGTGGTCAGTAAGAATTCGAGACAGACATCAAGGAAAAGCTATGAGGGAACTGGTGCCCTGCCCCTGCCCAGAGGCTGCAGCCATGATTGTCTCGTTCCTTCCGCAGGAGAAACAATCAGGTGCGAGGAGGGGAGACGGGGAGCGAAGGACGTCACGGGATGGAGAAATGGGGAGGAATGATGGATGGGCAAAACTGGAAAGACCCGTAGGAGGAGAGAAGGAGAAGGAGAAATAAAAAAAGGGAAGGAAAGGAAGGAGAGGAGGAGGTTACTGGTTAAAGTGACTGGAATGGGTCGAACTCGAGGAATGTGAGACAGATGATGCGGCGACGTGCTCTAGCGCAACCCGAACTGCGCAAGTCCCTTTTTTCATGAATAAATGAATGATTAATTCTCCTGATCGACAGAGGCCGCGGCAGGACCGGTCACCGACGGCTTGACAAATCCTCCCATACAATACATCATTGAGAGATCCTTTGATATAAGTGATCACCCATACGATTCTTTTTTTCCCCATCGGAGTCGCCCTTTCCATCTGTTTCGTGGGGTGGAACCCCTCTGGAAGGGAAGGGCAGTCCCGTGATTCCAGGTCCGTTTAATTTGGCAGAGAGATAAGATCTGTTTGCCTCGCGGCGGGGGATGCTGGCGCCCTCTCACGGGCGCTGTGTGTTCCCACTGTGAACTCATTCGGTGAAAACTGGGATACATTACCGTTTGGAGGAAATGGCAGTTATCAATCTTTACACCTCTCTCTCTCTGTCTCTCTCTCATAAACAGTCGTTAAGCGTGTTACGTTCCCACGCCTTCATACAATCGCCAAGAAGCACACATACAATCACAGACAGACAGACAGACAGACAGACAGAAACACAGACACACACACACACACACTACTGGATCTGGTACGTACGTACTATAAAGCTGGGTCTGACCAGGATGCACCGAGGATATTAGAATTAATCCTTCATATGCTTTCATGAATATGCAAATTTTTCCCCGGCCTCAAAAACCGCTCCTGAAAACCTCTAACTGATTTGGTTTTACAAGGGGGGAAAAAAATACCGAGGACATCCTGTACCAATATGTGGACGCCACTGATTATTTATACTTAGCATATTTTTTTTCTTTTTTCTAATTTTGTCGGACGGAGAAAAAGATTAATTTAATTACAGAGATGTGCATAGCTAGTTTATCGGAGTCGTTCCAGCCTCGGCCGGGTGCGGACGTGTCATTTTTTGCCTCACACCTAAGCAGGGTGAGCTGACGCAGGGGTCGACGATGCTATTTCCTGTGGGGCAGGGTGGCATCAGGAATGGATGGAGGCGAGCAAGTATGAATATGTACGTGTGTATATGTGTATATGCATGTGTATGTATATGTATGTATATATGTATATGTTGGTATGTTTATGTATGTACTGAACATATATGTGCATGTATGTATATATGTGTGTATATGAGTAAATGGATCTTTCTTCGTCTGTTTCCTGGCGCTACCTCGCTAATGCGGAAAACAGCGATCAAGAATGATAAATAAAAAATAAATGTACTAAATGTAAAGTGTGTACTGAATGTTATTTTTATACTGAATGTAGGGTGTGTAATGTATCTAAGATGTGTACTTAATCTAACGTATGCACTGAATGTAAGGTATGCAATGAATGTAAGCTATTTACTGAACATAAGATATGTACAGAATATAAGGTACGTCCTTAATTTGAGGTCTGTAATGAATGTAACGTATATTATGAATATAAGGCGTGTTGTGAATGTAAAGTATATACTGAATGTAAGGTGTGCACTGAATTCAGAGGTATGAACTAAATGTAAGTTGTGTACAGAATATAAGTTATGTGCTGAATACAAAGTGTGTACTGAAAGCAAGGTGTACAATAAATGTAAAGTATGTACTGAATATAAGGTGTGTACTAAATGTAAGATATGTACTGATTGAAAAGTGTGCATTGAATGTAAGGTTTGTACTGAATGTATGGTGTACACTGAATGTAATGTACATATTCTTTGTAAGGTGTCTACCGAATATAAATCACGTACTGAATGTAAGGTATGCACTTCATATAAGAAGTGTATTGAATGTAGAATGTGTACTGAATATGCAGTATTCATTGGATTTAAAGTGTGTAATAGAAATAAAGTACGTATTAAATATAAAGTTTTTACTGACTGTAAGCTGTGAACTGAATGTAAGGTATATATTGAATGCATGTAGTGAATGTGAGGTTTGTACTGAGTATAAGGCATGTACTGAATTTAATGTATGTGATGAATGTAAGGTGTGTAATGAATGTAAGGTACGCAATGATTGTATGGTATGTACTTAATATATTTAATGAATGTAAGAAATGTACTAAATGTTATGTGTGAACTTAATGTAAGATATGCACTAAATGTAAGGATATGAACTGAATGTAAGGCACGTACTGAATGCATTATATATACTGAATGTAAGGTATGTACTGAATATAAGGTCTGCATTGGATGTACTGAATGTAAGGTGTGTACGAAATGTAAGGTGTGCAATCAACCCCATATCTGTATTTCAAATAAATCTATTACTCTACAAGAAATACTAAGTACTGCAGGTTCAATGAACGTTCATGGAATTTTTAGGCCAAAAAAAATCCAATTTAAAATTTATAACATAACATAATGAAACGCTTCTCTACAAGAAATAATCATAGAAAATATCTCATAATGCTTCCACTAGCCGACAAATGCCTAGTAAATACGAAGTGAATGGTGATACAATTTTTGCAAAATATAACCACATAATTACAGGCCTTAATGAACCCAAAACATAATCTCAGCCTTAGAGTACTATTCAGCATGAATAATAGTCCTTAAACTAAGGTTTTCAAGCAAATCTATTATCCTATAAAAAAATACCAAAAATTTCAAGTAAATAGTTCAGTAGGTATTTTTATGCCAAAAATTGTTTTTCTTTAAAACTCCAATATATACATAATGAAATGCTTCTTTCTTGAAATGATCATGGAAAATATCCCATGATACTTCCCTAAGTCAACACATATCCAATATACACTAGGCGTATTATAACACGATCATTTCAAAAAGGTAATTATTTGATTTCAGGCCTTAATGATCCCTAAACAATAGTTTAATCCCAGATTCGTATTCCGCAGAAAGTCCTTATACTGAGGTTCTCAAGGAAATTTATTACCTTAAGAAAAATAACAAAAAAATGCAGGTTTTGGGGTTCTTAGCCCAAAGAACTTTTTCTTTTGATGCTGTAACATAAGATAACGAAGCTTACATACATTTTTAATAAACACGGAAAATATCTCATGAGGCTTCTTCTATCCGACAGATGTCATATAGATACAAAGCGAATATTTTCCACAATTTTTGTAAAATGCGATCACATAGTTGCAGGTTTTAATGACCCCCAAATATAATGTCAATCTCAGATTCGTATTTAGCATTCGAAAAAGCCCTTGTACTGAGGTTTTCAAGCAAAACTTTTACCCTACGAGAAATAAAGAAAATTGAAAGCAATTAGTTCAGGGGATTTTTTTCCAAAAAAAATGTTTTCTTTCAATTTGTAATATAGCATAATGAAATGCTTCTCTACAAGAAATTGTCACGGAAAATATCTCAAAATTTTTACCTAAGTCAACATATACCTAAAAAGATACAAGGCAAATAAAAACAATCTTTCTAAAAGGTATTTATCTAATTATAGGTTTTAATGACTCCTAAATAATATTTCAATCCCATCTACGTATCCAACATAAAAGAAATAGCCCTTGTACTGAGGTTTTCAAGGAAATCTATTACCCTGCAAAATTATAAAAAATTGCGGGTAATAGTTCAGGCGATTTTACAGCCAAAAAGAACTTTTTCTTCTAAAATTTCTACAACATAATTAAACTTTTCTGTTTATGAAATGATTACGATAAGTATCTCATAAGGTTTCCTCAGGCCGAAAGATGTCAATAAATACGAAGCAAATAATGACACAATCTTTGTGAAATGTAATCACATGATAAGAGAGCTTAATGACCGCCAAACATAAGTTCGACCTCATATTCGTTTTAAGCATGAAAAAAGTCTTCATACTGAGGTTTTCAAACAAATCTTTTACCTTACAGAATATGCCGAAAATTGCAGTCAAATAGTTGTTTTTTCTTAAGACAAAAAACTTTCTTTTATAACTCTAATATTAACATGATGAAACGCTTCTACACATGATGTAATCTTGGATATATCTTATACTGCTTCCCTAAGTTGACAAATACCCAAAAAGTACGAGGAGAATAACAACACAATCTTTTCAAATGGTAATTATTCAATTATAGAATTTAATGACACCAGAACAATATTTCAACCCACGGCACATATTCGGCATAGAAAATACATGTAGTCCTTATACTGATGCACTAGAAGAAAGCTCCTTATACTGATGCACTAGAAAAAAGCTATTACCCTACGAAATAAACCTAAAATTGCAGGTAATGATTCAGAGAATTTTTTGGTCAGAAAAATGTTTTAAAGTTGTAACATAACATAATGAAACTGATACTTGAAATAATCAGGTAAAATATCTAATAATGCTACCCGTAGCCGACAGATCCAAGAAAAAAAAATGCTAAGCGAATAATGAGAATCTTTGTACAATGTAATCACATAATTACAGGTCTAAATGATCGCCTAACATAATTTGATCCTCACATCCGTATTTATTATCAAAATAGTCCTTTTACTGAGGTTTTCAAGCAGATCATTTACCGTACGAAAAGTGCCAAAAATTGCAGGTAAATAGTTCTTGCGATCATTAAGACTAAAAACCTTTTCTTTTATAAAACTCTAATATTGCCATAATGAAACGCTTCTATTCTTGACATATTCATGAAATATAAATCATAATTTTCCCTAAGTCGACACACCCAAAAAATACACGGCGAATAATAACACAATATTTTTGAAAGGCAATTATTTGATTATAGGACTTAATGACACCAAAACAATATTTTAACCTCATATTCGTATTCAGCATGAAAAAAGTCCTTATGCTTACGTTTTCAAGGAAATCTATTACCCTAAGAAAAATACCAAAAATTGCAGGTTTTGGAGTTTTTAGCCCAATGAAAGATTTCTTTTAATACTGTAACATAACATAACGAAACTTTTTTATACTTCATATAATCGCGGAAAATATTTGATAATGCTTCCGCTATCCGACAGATGCCGAATGAATACGAAGCTAATGATGACACAATCATTTCGAAGTATAATCACATGATCACAGGTCTATTTTTTTTTCGTGTTGAATACGAATGAGGGAATAAAATAGTGTTTTGGTGTCATTCAATCCTATAATAAAAAGAAAGATTGTATTATTATTCTCCTCGTATTCTTGGGGTATGTGTCGATTTAGGGAAGCATTATGAGATATCATCCATGACCATTTCAGTATAGAAGCGTTTCATTATGCTATTATTACTGTTTTAAAAGAAGTTTTTTTTTGGTCTAAAAAATTTCCTATACTGTTTACATGCAATTTTTGTCGTTTTTCGTATGGTAGATAATTTCGTTGAAACCACAGCATAATGGTTATTTCTAATGCTGAATACGGATCTAAGGTTCAAAATATGTTTGGCGGTTATTAACACTTGTAATTATGTGATTACATTTTTCAAATATTGTGTCATTATTTGTTTCGTATTTAATGGATATCTGTCGGCTAGAGGAAGCATTATGAGATATTTTCCGTTATTATTTCAAATATAGAAGCGTTTCATTATGCTATTATTACTGTTTTAAACGAAAGTTTTTCGTGTAAAAAAAAAAAATCCGCTAAACTATTTACCTGCAACTTTTTATATCTTTAGCATGAAAAATAATTTCCTTGAAAACCTCGGTATAAGGATTATTCTTCATGCTCATTAAGGATCTGAGGTTAGAATTATGTTTAGCTGTCATTAAGACCTGTAATTATGTAATTATCTTTAACATAGATCTTGTCATTATTTTCTTCGTGATCATTCAAGTATAGACACGTTTCATTATGTTAATATTACAGTTTTAAAAGAAAAGATTTTCGTGCAAAACAAAATCCCCTGCAAGTTTTTGTATTTTTTGTATTACAAGTAATTTGCTTGAAAACCTCGGTATAAGGACTATTCTTCATGTTCAATAAGGTTCTGAGGTTGAAATTATGTTTAGCTGTCATCAAGACCTGTGATTATGTAATTACCTTTAACATAGATTGTGTCATTATTTTCTTCGTATCTGTTGGGCATTTGTCTGTCACTGGAAGCATTATAAGATATTTTCCATGATTATTTCAAGTATAGAAGCTTTTCATTATATTATGTAATAATTTTGAAAGAAAAAATTTGGGGGCTAAAAATATCTCCTGTACTGTTACCTGCAATATTTGGTATTTTTCGTAGGGTAGTAGATTTCTTATACATCTCAGTATAAGAGCTATTTTTCATGGTGAATACAAATCTGGGATGAAATAGGGTTATCGTTACGTTCAGTCCTATAATCAAATCATTGGTCAACAATACTGAACTTTTTTTTCTCAAGGATGCAATGTAATATTTTTTTGGCCTATTTTCGATACACATTATGAATTTTTAGTCGTCTGTTTAATTACATGTCTCATTTTCTTTCTACGGATGCATACATTTTCAGTTCAACTGCAGCTTCATGATGTATGGGCGAAGGTAAAATGATAATATTTGTACCAGTTCAAATTTTTCATTGCAGGTATTCAGTATTCAGAGGTAGAAGGTATACAATGAAGATACTATCCTGAAGGACAAGCTAAAAAATGTTAAGATTTTAATCTATTATGGCGCTCTTCACAAGCTGAAAGCACTGTGCTTTGGACCTCCTATGGTGCTCTAACTCAGGTTCGTCCTTGTATAACATCTAGTAATAATCTGCAAGCATTCCTACATTCCAGAAACCCTGGTATCGATGCTCCATCGTGGTGATGTCCGGATGGAAGCGCTCTCCTTGTTCGTCAGACACTGCTCCAAGGTTCTTCGCTTAAACGTCCAGATATGAATGGGGGATATGCACACTGAGCGGCATCCTACTTACCTTAGCAGCATAGGATTTCAAAAGTCTTTTCGCACAGCCTTCAAAATTCGGAGATCTTATGTTTCCTAAGAAATGCGCACATAGCCAACCGAAAGAGTTCCAGGCCTCCAGCTCCAAGTCATCGATGTGTGCTGAAACTGTGGTCTTTCAGGAGTTCCTTTATCTGCGGACAGTCGAAGATGCCTTCTTTCAACTTGGCCCCAGTGATCTTCGAATTTTTTTCACTATGTACTCGAATCCTTTCGAGTTTCTCTTGGCTAGTGTTTTCACAAATTGCTTCATGAGACTAAGGTTTATGTGGAGCGGAGAAAGACGAACATTTTGTAGATGAACCAAAGGCTTATCCTGAACACTCAAAATTCCTGGCTCATATGATCTTCGCTAAGGCCAGCCCGATTCCATATAATGCCTGGAAGTTGCTCGACTATCCCAGAGGCATAAAAAAAAAAAAATTTTCGTGAATCCTGACTGCATTCCCGTGAGCATGCCGATCACTTTCAAGTCCCCACATATTTTCCAGTTGTAATTTTTGCATTTTATAACATTTAGGAGTGCCTGCATATTCTCATAACACTCATGTGCAATGAATGCACTACAGGAACGGAAGGTTTCTTTTTCCCATTGTGAAGCGGCACCGCTTTCAGACTTCTCTTAGATGAGTCGATTAACAAGCGCCATTGAGAGGGATCATGCTCTTGGGATAAGGAGTGAAATAATGCGTCAATGTTGTTGTAAAAACAAAGCGGCCCATCCACGGAAAAATGAGAAGTAAGAGTCTGACTCCTTTTCCTGAAATAAGTTATGCGAACGTCCTTCTTGAGCAGACATTTTTCTTGAAGACGAGATGCTTAAAGTTCAGCTTTATCTTTCGGCAGTGCCAAGTCTCCAATGAAAAATAGACGTGATACAAGGAAACGGATTGCATTTTCGAAATCAGCATCTCAAATAACATCAATCACACCACAAGCCATGTGTAATGAAAATTAGTTGTTGACCAGTGTAACCTTTTATAAAAGATTATGTTATTATTCGCCTCGTATTTTTTGGGTATGTATCGACTTAGGGAATCATTAGAGATATCATCCATGATCACTTCAAGTATAGAAGCGCTTCATTATTTTCATATTACTGTTTGAAAAGAGAAGGATTTTTGTTCTGAAAAAAATCCCCTATACTATTTACCTACAATTTTTGGTATTGTATGGTAAATGATATATTTGAAAACCGCAGTATAATGATTATTTTTCATGCTGAATATTGATCTATGGTTCAAATAAAGTTTGGCCGTCATTAACACTTGAAATTGTGTGATTAAATTTGACAAAGAATGTCATTACTAGCTTCGTATTTACTGGATATCTGTCTTCTAGGGGAAAAACTATGATATATTTTCCTTGATTTTTTCAGGTATAGAAGTGTTTCATTATGTTATGTTACAATTTTAAATGAAAAGGTTTTTTGTGCAAAAAAAAAAAAAATCCCCTTAACAGTTATCTATGATTTCTGGTATGTTTCGTAGAGTAATAGATCTAACTGTAAACCAAAGTATAAGGACTATTTTTTCATGCTCAATACGAGTCCGGAGATGAAATATTGCTTTGGGGTCATTAAGGCCTATGAAAAGATAATTACGTTTTGAAAATTATTTTGTTATTATTCGTTTCGTATTTCTTGGATATGTGTCGACTTAGGGAAGCATATTGAGATATCTTCCATAACCATTCCAAGTATAGAAGCGTTTCATTATGTTAATACTGCAGTTTTAAAAGAAAAGTTTTTTTTTTTGTTTTGCAAATAATCCCCTAAACTATTTCCTTGTAATTTTTGGAATTATTCGTATGGTATATGATTTGCTTGAAAACTTCAGTATAAGGAATATTTTTCATGATGGATATGGATATGAGGTTCAAATTAAGCTTGGTGGTCAGTAAGACCTATAATTACGTGATTACATTTTACTAAGAATGTGCTATTATTCGCTTGGTATTCATTGGGCATCTGTCAGCTAGGGGAAGCATTATGAGATATTTCCCATAATTACTTCAAGTATATGAGCGTTTCATTAAGTTACGTTACAATTTTAAAAGAAAAAGTTTTGGTATTCTTCATGCTGTATACGAATCCGGGAGTGAAATAATTTTTTTTGGGGGGGCCAGTAAGGCTTATAAATGAATAATTTCCTTTAAAAAAAAAAATGTATTGCTATTCGCCTCGTATCTTTTGGGTATGTGTCGACTTATGGAAGCATTATGAGATATGTTCTATGATCATTTCAAGTGTAGAAGCGTTTCATTATGTTGATATTACAGTCTTAAAAAAATTCTTTTGGTATAAAAACATCTAAACTTTTGTCCTTTTTCGTAGGGTGATAGATTTCCCTGAATACCCCAGTATGAGAACTATTTTCCATGCTGAATACCAATCTGGGGTTGAAATATTTTGGGGGGTCATCAAGGCCTATGATTAATTATTAATCTTTAAAATGACTGTCATTATTCGCCTCGTATTTTTGGGTATATGTAGACTTAGGGAAGCATTATGAGAAAGTTCCCATTACCATTTCAAGTATAGAAACGTTTCGTTATGTTATCATTAGAGTTCTAGAAGAAAAAATTTTTTGGTCTAAAAAATTTCTTGAGCTATTTACCTGCAATTTTAGTATTTTTCGTGTCGTAAAAGGTTTGCTTGAAAACCTCGGTATAAGAATTATTTTCATATTCAGAACGAATCTGTGGTTGAACTTATGTTTGGTTGTCATTAAAATCTGTAATTATGTGATTACATTTTACAAATATTGTGTTATTATTCACTTCCTATTTATTGGGCATCTGTCGGCTAAGGGAAGCATTATGAGATATTTTCCGTGATTATTTCAGTTATAGAAGCATTTTATCATGTTATCTTACAGGTTTAAAAAAAATGGGCTGAAAAGAATCGTCTGAACTACTACCTGCAATTTTTGCTATTTTTTTGAGGGCAATAGATTTTATTGAAAACCTCAGTTTAATGATTTTTTTTTCTTTTTTTATGCTGAACACGAATCTGGGATTGACATATTTCTATGGAGTCATTAAAACCTGTAATCAAATGAATACCGTTTAAAAAGTTTGCGTTATTTGCCTTACTCTTTTAGGCGCATGTCGACTTGGGCAAGAATTTTGTAATATTATCCATGATTATTTCTTGTAGAAAAGCGTTTCATTATATAAGTTTTAAAAGTATGGTAAAAGATTGCCTTGAAAATCTCAGTATAAGGGCTAATTCTCATTCTGATTACGAATCTAAGACTAACATCATTTTTGGGGTCATTAAGACCTGTAATTATCTGATTACATTTTACAAAGATTGTGTCATTATTCGCTTCGTATTTATGGGGTATCTGTCGGCTAGGGGAAACACTGTCATATATTTTCCATGACTATTTTAATATAGAAGCGTATATTATGCTATGTTACAATTCTAAAAGAAAAAGTTCTTTTGGACTAAAGAAAAAATATCCCCTGAGCTATCATTACTTGCAATTTTTGATATTTTTCTTATGGTAATAGACTTCCTTGAAAACTTCAGTATAAGGACTCCTTTTCATGATGAATACGAATCCAGGGTTGAAACATTCTTTTGTGGTTACTAAGACTTATAACTGATTAACCACCTTTTCAAAAGATTGTTTTAGTATTCGCCTCATATTTTTGGAGTATGAGTCAACTTTGAGAAAAATTAGGAGATATCTTCTATGATCATTTCAAACAAAGAGGCGCTTGATTATGCTAATATTGCAATTTTACCTGTAATTTTTGGTATTTTTTGCATGGGAAACGATTTGCTTGAAAACTTTAGTATAAGGAATACTTTTTATGCTTAATACTGGTCTGAGGTTCAAATTATGTTTGGCAGTCATTAAAACATGCAGTTATGTGATTACATCCAATTAAGTTTGTATCATTATTCGCTTCGTATTTAGTGGGATTCTGCTGGCTAGGAGAAGCTTTTTCATATATCATCCTTGATTATTTCAAGTAGAGAAGCCTTTCATTATGTTATTCTGCAGTTTCAAAATGATGAGCTCTTTGCGCTGCAGTTTCTGTCATTTTTCGTAGGGTAATAGATTTCTTTGAAAACCTAATTTTAAGAACTATTTTTCATGGTAAATACGAATCAGGGAATGAAGTATTCTTTTAGGGTCATTACGGCCTATAATCAAACAATTACCTTTTAAGAAAGATTGTTATTACTCGCCTTGTATTTATTGGGCAATTGTCGACTTACGGAAGTATTATGAGATATCTTCCTCAATCATATATAACAGAGAAGCGTTTCATTATGTTAATTTCAGAATTTTGAAAGAAAAGTTTCTTGTTGCATAAAATCCCCTAAACTATCTATCTGCAATTTTTGGTATATTTCGAAAGATAAATGATTTGCTTGAAAACATCGGTATGAAGACTATTTTTCATGCTCAACAGGGATATGAGGTTCAAACTATGTTTGGCGGTCATGAAAACCCGTGATTATATGATTTTATTTTACAAAGATTATGTCATTATTCTCCTCGTATTTACTGGGCATCTGTCGGCTAAGTAAGCATTATGATATATTTCCGTGATTATTTCAAGTATACAAGCGTTTTAATATGTTATGTTACAAATTTGAAATAAAGAGTTTTTTTGGTATAAAAAAAATCCCCTAAACTATTACCTGCTATTTTTGGTATTTTTTGTAGGTTAATAGATTTCCTCGAAAAGCTCATTATAAGGACTATTATTCATGTTGAATAAGAATACGTTGAGAAAAAAATGTTTTTGTCATTAAGTCCTACAATTAAATAAAATCTTTTAAAAACGATTGTGTTATTATTCCCCTCGTATTTTTTAGGTATATGTCGACTTAGGGAGGCATTATGAAATAACATCAATGATCATATCAAGTATAGAAGCGTTTCATAATGATACCGTTACTGTTTTAAAAGAAAAGTATTTTGTTTACTAAAAGATCCAAATACTGCAATTTTTGGTATTTTTCGTATGACAAATGATGTGATAGAGACCGCAGTAAAAAGATTATGTCTAATGCTTAATATGGATCTAAGGTTATAATTATGTTCGGTGGTCACTGAAACCTGTAATTATCTGATTACATTTTACAAAGATTGTTTCATTATTCGTTTCGTATTTACTGGGTGTCTGTTGGATAAGGGAAACATTATGAGATATTTTCCGTTATCATTTCAAGAATAGAAGCGCTTTATTATGTTATAATTCTAAAAGAAAAAGTTTTTGGACTTAAATCACTGAACTCTCAACTGCAATTTTAAGTATTTTTCGTAGAGTAATAGTTTCCTTGAGAAACTCAGTATAAGGACTATTTTTCATGCTGAGTAAGAATCCGGGTACAAAAACATTTTTCTTTGGTCATTAAGGCATTTGAATATATAATTACGTATTGAAAAAGATATCTGTTATTCGTCTGGTATTTTTTGGATACGTGTCAACCTATTGAAGCATTATGAGTTATCTTCCATGATCATTTCAAGTATATAGGTATTTCATTATATTAATATTTATGTTTTGAAAGAATTTTATGTGCGTGTGTGTGTGTGTGTAGAATATCCCCTAAACTATTTACCTGTAATTTTTGTATTTTTCGTACGTGTAAAGATTTGCATGAAAACCTCATTATACAGAATATTTTTCATGTTAAATACTCATCTGAAGGTCAAATTATGTTTGGCGGTCATTAAGACCTTTAATTGTGTGATTATATCTTACAAAGATTGGCCCCTAGTCACCGGCATCATGGGGTGCTGAGTCTACGGGTTCCTGCAAGACTCTACTGCCAATGAGAGGGAGGGCTCTGGCAGCAGTAGTACCGGCCCCTCCCACGATCTTTCCCTCTCTGTGAGACCTTCATCTTTTTCTGTTCACTACACCAACATTCGTGGTCTCTTTAGTAACCTCCCCTCAGTTGAACACTATTTCTCTTGTACCTCACCTAATATCTTACTTCTCTCTGGTGTTTGTGCTTATTCCAACATAAACATACCTGTTGCACGCCTCAAGGACCTTGAGTCTCCAAACTTTGATGTTATGTGGCTCAAAGTTTGTCTCCTTACTACCACACTTGTCCTCTGTTTCGCCTATTGCTCTTCTAATTCTACAAGTTTTATATCCTTCATCGACTATCTAAATTCCTGCCATGAGACTGCAACATCCTTTCACCCGCAAGCCGAGATCCTCTACCTCGGGGATTTCAACGGCCACCATAAAGAATGGGTGAATTGCTCCCATACGGATGGTTGAGGGACCGACGCCCTCGCGTTCTCCATTCTCAATGATTTAGAGCAAATTATCTCCCACCCTACTCATATACCTGACCGCTGTGACCACTCTCCTAATATTCTGGGTTTGTTTTTCATTTCTAGTCTATCTCGCTGTAACTAAACAATCTTTCCCCCAGTTGATTCATCTGATCACACTCTCATAAATGTAATTATTCTAACTGCATCTCCTCTTCTAGCAGCCCTTTCTAAGCGTAAGTACTGGCATCTGAACAAAGCTGACTGGAATTAATAAAGTAACTTCTTTTCTGACTTTTCTTGGTTAAATTACTATCTCTTAGGTGGTGATGCTTCTGTCTCTGCCAAACGCCTAGCAGAGCTTATTCTTGTGGGAATGGAAGCGTTTACCCCCTCTTCCTCCAGGACTACTTCTTCATCCAATCCATGGTTCAACCGTCCCTGTTCTGAGGCCAGTCAGGCAAGGAATCAGGCACATCGGGCTTGGAAAACTCTCCTTCCTCTAGCTCCCACTCAGCTTTTATCACTGACCGTTATGGCTGCAAGCACGTTATCCGTGAGGCGAAGCGTTCTTTTTTACAAAGGAAGTGCGTTGATGTCTCCTTGTCATCCACTGATTGGTCTTTCTGGTCATTTGCTATGGGCAGCTCTAACAACTTCTGTCGCTGTACCTTTCATTCCCTTTTTCGTCCTTTCGGTACTATAGCTGTCTCTCCCGTTGACAAAGCGACTCTCGGTGGTTTCCGTTTCTCCTCTAACTCCACCTGATGCTCCTCTTCCCGTAATCTCATTTCGGACTATCCAGAAAGCGCTTCTTTCTCTGGACACAAGCAAGGTTTATGGTCCTGTTGACATCCATCCCCGTGTACTGAAAGAGTGTGCCTCTGAACTTTTCCTTCTCCTTCGAAGCATGCTTTGATACATCCCATCCTTAAGAAGGGTGACCGTTCTGACCCCTCTATCGTCCTATTGCTATGAAATCTGCCATTTCCAGTCTCTGAATCTCTCCTCAACTCTCATATCCTTAAACACCTCGAAAATCACAGTCATCTCTCTGATCACTAGTATGGCTTCAGTAAGGCGAGATCCACTGGCGATATTCTTTCCTATCTTACTAATGTCTGGTCATCATCCCTGGAAGATTTTGGGGAGTCGTATGTAAATGTCCTTGATATATCTAAGGCTTTTGACAGATTGTGGCATCGGGGTCTCATCTCTAAGCTCCCCTCTTTTGGTTTCTTTCCCTTACTTTGCTCGTTCATATCTAGCTTCCTCTCCGGCCGATCTGTCTCTGTGGTTGTTGATGGATCAACCTCCCACTTTTTCGTCATCAACAACGGTGTCCCTCAAGGTTCTGTCCTGTCCCCTACACTTTTTCTCTTTTTTTTTTTTTCAACGTATTCAATACTCTCATACGCTGACAGCTCAACACTGCATTCGTCCACATCCTTCAGTTCTGCTTCCTCTTCTCTCATTTGATCGGCATCTCGTCTTGACACAGCTTCCACAATAAACTCGAACTTGGATAGGATATCTGAGTGGGTACACAAAATCTTGTGAAGTTTAATGCCTCCAAGACCCAGTTTCTACCTATCTCTATATCGAAAACTCCTCGCAACTCTAAACTCTCCTTTGACGGTTCTGTAATTCCACTTCTTGACTCAGTGAACATACTTGGTATTACTATAACTTTCACTCTTTCTTAGAAACCACACACTACGGGAACAGCTAAGTCTGCCTCTAAGAAATTGGGTGTCCTGTTTAGATATCGAAACTTCTCTTCTGAACAGTTGTTCCGTTTATACAAGGGATTGATTCGGCCTTGTATGGAGTACTGCTCTCACATTTAGGGTGGTTCTATCTCTGTTTCCTTACTTGACAGAGTTGAGTCGAAAGCGGTCCGACTTATAAACTGTCCCAGGCTAACTTCCAAACATGACTCCCTTGTTCTACGCCGCAATGTTGGTTCACTGTCCCTCTTCTATAGGTATCACTTTGGTTTTTGCTCCTGAGAGCTGGCTGCTTGTGTGACCCCACCACTAGCTAGACCACGCAATACTCGGCAAGCTGCTGTGTCATATGATTATTGTGTGGCCATCGGCAACTCAAGGGTGGGCTGTTTTGATACCTGCTTCTTTCCCTACACGTCGAAGTTTGGAACTCTCTACCTTCCCATGTCTTTCCCAATAACTATGACCTTGAGCATTTCAAAATACAGGTCTTTCACTTTCTGAAAAACTCGTGAAAAATACTTTTCCTTCTCTTCTTTTTCCGTTTCATGATTCTCTGTATATTTCAATTAATGTCCGGCCTTGATGTAGACTTCTGTCCGTGTCTGCAGCCTTCAACATAGAAAACAAAAATCATCATATGCTTCGTATTCATTGGACATCTGTTGGCTAAAGGAGTATTATGAGATATTTTCCGTGATTACTTAAAACATTGAAGGGTTT
Source organism: Panulirus argus (assembly GCA_038088735.1). NCBI lineage: Eukaryota > Metazoa > Arthropoda > Malacostraca > Decapoda > Palinuridae > Panulirus > Panulirus argus. Next base: position 21,031 of record JAYMFT010368073.1, read on the forward strand.
CATCATGTTATGTTACAATTTTCCTTAGGATAATAGATTTTCTTGAAAACCTCAATATAAGGACTATCTTTAATGCTAAATACGAATCCGGAGATGAGATATTATTTTGGAGTCAAAAAGGCCCTTAATCAAATAAATACTTTAATAAAAGATTGTGTTATTTTCATCATCGTATTTTCCTTGAAAACCTCAGTATAAAGTCTATGTTTTATGCTGAATACGAATCCGGGGATGAAGTATTGTACTGGAGTTATTATGGCCTAGAATCAAAAAATTTCCTTTCAAAAAAGATTGTGTTATCATTCTCCTCGTATTTTTTGGATATGTATCGATTTACAGAAGTCTTAAAAGATATCTCCAGTTGTCATTTCAAGCATAGAAGTGTTTCGTTGTTGCTATTACAGTTTTAAAAGAAAAGGTTTTTTTATGTAAATTTTGGCATTTTTCGTATGATAAATGATTTGCTTTGAAAACTTCAATATAAGGACTACTTATAATGTTGAACAAGAATCTGTGGTTCAAATTATATTTGGCGGTCATTAAGACCTGTAATAATATGGCTACATTCTACAAAGATTATGACAATATTCGTTTCGTATTCATTGGGCATCTGTCGGCTAAGAAAAGCATTATGAGATAACCGTGATTTTTTTAAGTATAGAAGTGTTTCATTATGATGTTACGATTTTAAAAGAAAAAGTTTTTGACCTAAGAATTTAATTTAAACTATTACCTACAATTTTTGGTATTTTTCGTAGGGAAATAGATTTTCTTGAAAATATCAGCATAAAGATTAATTTTCATATTGAATACGAATCTGAGGATAATATTTTGTTTTGGGGTCATTGGACCTATGATTAAATAATTACCTTTCAGAAAGATTTTCTTATGCTAGCTCAAACGGCACGGGCAGCTTAGGCCCTAATCAAGGCCATCCCATTAACGATATATATATATATATATATATATATATATAT
>JAYMFT010368084.1:0-22006 GCA_038088735.1 Panulirus argus
AGGGTGGGTCGTACCGCCGTGCCCAGGGTGGGTCGTACCGTCGTGCCCAGGGTGGGTCGTACCGTCGTGCCCAGAGTGGGTAGTACCGTCGTGCCCAGGGTGGGTCGTACCGTCGTGCCCAGGGTGGGTCGTACCGTCGTGCTCAAAGGGCCCGAGCCACGCCACCAAAATGAGCGGCTTCAAAAAGGCAATCAATTTGTTTGCCACGGGCTAAACCCCCTCCAGAGACCGATGTTGTTGGCAAGTGTGTGTTGACGGACATGGCGTTGCCCGGAACGCACTCAGTCAGAACGCAAGACGCTCCCAATAAACCGCAACATACAGTCGTCTCAATAAACCGTAACACACACACACACACACACACACACACAACAAACCTCAAACACACACTCCTCCTATGCACCGCAACACACTCTCTATTGACCCGCAACACACTCCATCTGAGACTCAACACAGACTCCACAAAACAGCAACAGACTTCCTATAAACCCGCAAGGTTACCGATAAACCAGAACGAACGCCCCCCTGTAAACCAGACCCCTCCCCCACCCAAACACACGCTACCTCCGCATGAATCACGACTTACCACACAAGGGGTTTGCACTGTCTGGGGTGAGGCAGGCCACCCCCCCCCCACACACACACCCCAGTTATACGGGGGTCTATGACCGGTTAGTATTATCACTTTGTCACCCCTTTACCCCTAGGCTCAGCCCAAGGATTCGTAGGACTCCCTCAATATAGTCCTGAAGGGTGGAAAGGGGTACATAGGAATCACAAGGCCCCCCCTCTGATTCCCACGCCCAAAAAGGACCCATTAGCACCCACGCCTACGCCCACAGGACCCATGAACATCCACACCCACGCCCATAGGACCCATCTTTCTTCCCCCCCCCCTACGCGATCATCTTGCGAAGGATCCTCTTCCTGGTGTAGCAATCCGTTGCAAAGGATTCTCCCTAGAGCTGCCGTGTGTCGCAAAGGATTCCCTCCTCGGGTGTTGCAATATGGCCCAGGGGCGTTGCCATCCTCACAGCCTGTGCAGGGAACATCCTGTGGGAAGCTGTAGGAACGTGTAAGGACTCCGGCATGCGTGGGAAGGATGTTCCTAAAGCTGATTTGTCCTTAGGCATCCTGTCCTGGATCAATAACAGGCTCCTTCCCCGTGGCCTCCTGTAGGAGAAGTCGGAACCGCATGTAGATGTTGGCACCACATGATGTTCCCGTAGGATCCCTGGGAGTAATGTACAGGACCTATGTAACTTAAGAAGGACTCTGGTATCCTTTATAAACCGGTTGAACTTTGAGAGAGAGAGAGTGAAGGAAGTGGATGTGAAGGATTGTGATCTGTCATATATATACAGGTTGTGTGATATCCTACAGTCATGCCCTCGAGGGCAGTAGGATATGTCGGTTCGGATCCTTGACCAGTGTGATCAGCAGGACGCTGGGAGATGTCAGGAGATTCTGTAGGTAATCCAGACACGATCCCGTGTGTGTGTGTGTGTGTGTGTATGACAGTCACCCCTCAGACCTGTCCATGTCTATAAGCGGACTACTTGCATTATACACCCCTGATTATCGCGTGGAGAGGCCTCTAAGGGAGCACCTCGGGTGGGCCCTAGGACCTGTTATGTTCCTGCCTTCCTTCCTTCTCTTCTTCCTTAGCTGTTCTCCGCACTCGCTTCCGTTAACCCTCCAGTCACACCCTGACCTTGGCCACGGCGTGCGCGCGCTCTAATATAATGACGTCAACGCATCATTATCGGGACGCATTGCACCTGCTTTGAACGCTCCCGCGCGTTCACAAAGGGTAAATTTTACTTACGAATTAAGATATTTTTGGTTCACGTAATAGGTTGTCAAAAGAGGATACTGGAAAAAGGGAACCAACAGTAAGCGTTAGCGGTAGATTGAGGGTGTGAGGATCAGGCCAGACATGTCGGGAGAAAGAAGCAAGAGATTATAACCTTTACAGGAAATTTGAAAACCCGTGACGGTCAAGGTGAACATAACGTAAGGCAGCAGCGTCATTTTCCAGGTAGTTAGGAGATGTAGGAAAGAGAGGCACGGGGCTGTGACTGATAATATGTCATTGGTAAGGAAAAACGAAATCAAGGATGATGAGCAGTCTCACTCTCGTTGGGGACTTTTTAGTTAGGCAACTGAACAGAGAATTTTTTAATAAGAACAAAAATAAGGTTAGGGTGTGTTACCAAGGGGTTACGCTGGAAGACTTAATACATAAGGATGGATATAGGTTAGGGACGCTACCGAGGGGAGTGTAGTGGTTGTCTAGGAAGGCACAAGCATCGTTTTTCAAGGTACATGAAAAGATATCCTAAGCAAGTATATGGCGCTCATTGAGAAGGGTAAGGATAACAAAAGGAAGGTTGTGCTGGTGGGGTTACTTTTATAGGATCTATAATTTGAAGAAGAAAGTTAGGTATAAGTAGCTTAGTTCAAAGTAGATGATAGACCAAAGAGGTAGATTATATAAATTTGTGGAACAGCATTAGCAATAGTAAAGGCCAGTTTAGTAGGGACAGCGTGCTCTAAACAAGATGAGAATGGTAACAGGTATTTAGCAAGATTAATTTAAGTATAGGTCAACTGGACTTTCAAGGTCAATTAGAAATCGGGTCAGGGTACAGTAAAATCCAACTAATACATGAGGGTAGGGTCAAGTCAGTTGAGGTCACTCAGGTCGGTAAACCAGCACAATTAGCGTCTCAACCACCAGCGGCAGAAAACAAGTAGACGTTCCAAGCATGGAAGACTTCCTGAACGATTTGATCACATTAAACCCAACAAGAGGAAAGACTAAGGTGCCAAACGGAAGGTCCACAGACTTTAGGGAACAGAAATTAAATAACATTTGCCATTGCACTAATACAAGCAATAAATCTATATGAAGAGGTTATGATCATAATCACAGACTACCAACATTCCAACTCTACAAAACGCAGGGGAAAATTTGAATAAGACTGGCATCCTTCCGAGCCAGCTTGTGATGGTGGAAGAGATCAGAAACACAGAGCTTATTATGGAGAGAACAGAAAGCTAATAAACACGGAGAAATGCCTGTGAACGTTTTTATTCAAGGTGGCACAAAGAACGTCATTCGTGGAGTTAAAGCGAGGTATTCGTCTCGTCTGTTTCAACACGCATTCATAAGGATGCTTTTATAACTTCTGTCGGTATGTCGTATGTTAACAATCCTGTTAAAGAATAAATATTTCGTCTCACTCGAGGTAAAACGTCTGCCTCCCAGTTTGTATACATTACTGCGAATCACATCAGACTGATTTACTCTTAGGTATTGTCGAACTTTCAATAATTTCGAAAACCTGTATCAAATCACCTCAACCATCAGTTTTCAAACTTAGGTAACTTACTGTTAACCAAGTGGTTCTTATGTGCTCCATTTGTTAGACCGGAAATCCTCTCTGTATCTCATAACTGTATACTTTTTATTCTATTCTTTTTTTTTCTAGTTCGGTAACCAAAGAAGCACAGACATTCAAAGTGGGAACGCAACAGCAAACTGTAAAGAGTGTGGATTAGTTCCTTGAACTTGGATTCGAATGCCCTTCCTATGAAGCCGAATATTTTGAATCCCTTTTTTCCACCGTTTCCACGAACTTCTCTCTTGACTTCGTCATCGATGATTGTAAAGCTAAGCCTCTTTCTTCATTTACTCTTCACAGCACAGCAGAATCTACGCCATAGCATGTCTTTTTTTCTTTTACTGCCGGTGTGTAAACTTTTCACCTGCCGATAGTTGCAGAAGTGGTTTGCCACTTGTGATATCCAATCTATCAATTTCTCTAAGTCAGCTTCCTGCTTTACACGCTCAATTTCTGATGCAGCATCACCTTTCGGTTTAAATCTGAGCACGAATTTTGGAATCTTGCAATACAGCAACGTCATCAGTGTCACTGGCAGGTATCGGAAAGTCAAGTGCTTCCATGACTGATCCGTGTGGCATTCCACTTGTTACGTCTAACCATTCTGAGGCATGACCACTGATCAAAACTCACTAATATTCTAGTCACCAGTGTACGTTATGTATACCACGTAACAGCAAATGCTTTTAAATTTGGAGAAGGACTTAATGGAGTGATTTCTGAAATTATAAGCAGATACTATTGATTTCTTTCTTAAACATGTAAATTGTATCATAAAATATATAATGAGAAATTGAGTCATTATGCGAATCACTGATTATATGTTGAGCCTCTAAATGAGTGTCATGCTAATTGGGCATTAATTCACAGGCAAGAGCTTTCAAGTTTTTCGAAAAAATCGGTGAAGCAAAGGATAAATTGAAAAAAAGTGGCTTATTGAAAAGGGTTGAACTATATCATATTCATCTTTACTGTTATTAGACAAAACTTCAAGTCCTACCGTCTTATTGCTTTCATTCTGATTACTGGTGAGATTATATCTTGACTGTTTATGTCAGTATGTTGCAAGACGTTATCATCTTTCAGCAATGGGAATGGAGCTCGGACAGGAGCTGTGTCGTCTATGGTACTTTATCCTTTCTACATCTTCCCCACGAGTCAAGACTCCAGTTCTCATAAGTAACGGACCTGTTGATTATGCAAAGAGTTTCTTGCTTCCAGCATAATTATAAATTTCATTAAGATTTCCTTTGTTAGGTTCAACAATATATGCTTACTGTTGAATTTTGCTTTAACATACAACAACTGTGTAGTTCAGTTTTCTACCGTTTTGGCAAAGTTCTATAAAATGAGTATTTCATGAGCTGGTAAATATGAATCTATTTTGCTGTGAACGTAGGCATATCACATTCGATCATGTCATCCCAGCTTACCCTGCTCAAAGAAATACGAGGAAAACTAAAATCCGGTGTCTTTTCGGGAGAAAGCAGCATTGAAAGCTACGTCAAATGTAATTTGTCGATGATCATTTGTACAGAATCTTTCTCCAACCACATTATCGACGGGATCCTCGTGTGTAGCTAGATGAAAGTCTTACATATCCATCTCGTGGGTAGGTTTCTTAAAAAAATATATGTCTTCTGATTGTCAGGTTTATGTAGAGTCTACTCCCGGATCTACTGGAAAGGAAATCTCCACACCTCGATACTGGCAAGTCAACTCTCGCGGTGTATGCAGTAATAACCTCAGAGTTAGAAGACAACAGCATCAGAAGAAAATCATGATATGGTTGCCATTCCCGAATTTGGGTTAGGTAACAAAGATTTCCCTGCCGAATACTCACTTTCAGGGTACACAAAGTAGGCGGTGATGTTTTGCTCTTTGTTAAAGTGTAGAAAATGTTCTCATTGCGAAAGTGGATTTCATATCTTTTTTTTTTTTAAATTAAAGATAAACTTTGCAAGAAAATATCAGTAGGACTAGTTTATACGCCCCCGTACAAATTTCAGAGGTAGACGAAAGATTTTATGATCAGTCAGCAGAAATTTGTATTGAACATGATTCTACTTCATTAGATGTTAACATCCCCGCGTCTAAATGGGGAAACTCCCTTTCCAGTAGATCAGGCGTGGACTCTACCTGCCTGCTAGACAGTGTCCTAAACCATTTAATCGAGAACCTTACTTGCAACGAGAATATATTAGGTTTAGTTCTAATTACAAAAAAGGATCTTGTTAACAATTTGGAAGTTGAAGAAAAGTATGGGACTAGTGATCACAGAAAAACTACTTTTGAGGTCGCTTTCAACACTGCATGTAATGCTGGTCAACACGACAGTCGCAAAAAAACGTGTAAATTTTAACGATATTGGCATTGCTCTTGACAGGCATACCTGGAATGATGTGGTCAATGAAAAACATGAACATAGCTTGGAAAAACTTCCGTAAAACCTTCAAAGCAGTAGGGGCAACATACGTGACAATGTGTAGTGCACGGTCTGCTGCTAAAGCGAAACCAAGGCGGTGGGACAGTCAAATATAGTGCCTGTTGTCTAAGATAGTAGCTCACAAGTAGTTCAAAGAGACCAATAACTAATATGACAAAGTACGTTTTTTTTTTTCATCTGTATGACGATAAAAAACAACCCATGTTCCGAATCCAGTTTCATTGATAAGAGAGGGGAACGTCCTGCAACGAACTAACATACTGTTGGCAATAAACGGAATGAAAATAAGTAAAACGGCAGGCCATGATAAGTTCAATCGGAGGAGAATTAAAGAGGCGAAAAATTAGATAGTTAAGTCGTTCATTACCGTTTTCAACAAGTCACTTGCTACGGGAAAAGTTCCAGATAAAATGAAGTTTGCCAGTGTAATATCAATATTAAAAAAAGATACAAGTCTGCTCAGAAATTATCGTCCAATGTGCTTAACGTCTGTGGTTCGAAATTTTTCTTTGCAAACCATCTTTCGAGATAGAGTTGTAGACCATTAAGAGGACTACTTAATAAACGATTCTGAACAGATAAGCAGTGCAAGGAAGCAGGGAGAAGAACCAACAAAATTCTTGCATTCATAGGTGGGGCCTTCGAATTTCGGTCCAGGGAAATCATCCTTACTCTTTACAATTTGCTGGTTCGTTCCCATCTTGATTAACGAGTTCAGGTTTGGTCACCCTACCTGAAGAAAAAAGACAAAAGGAATGGAGAGAGTACAGCGTCGAGCTACCAAGATGATTCTCGGACTGAGAAACAAATCCTACGAGAGAAGAAACGACCTCAATCTATCTATTTAGCTTAAAAAAGAGAGGGCTAAGAGATGATCTAATACAAGTATTCAAAACTATTACAGGCTTTAATAATCTTGATCAAGTTACTGAATTTTTGAATCGTCTGATTTCACTCGCAGTAATGGATACAAACTCGTAGGCAAAAGCTTTATCTCGAAAGAGGCGCAGTACTTTTACTTCAACACGATTGTTAACATATGGAACGATTTGCCAGTTACTATGGCTGTAAGCAGAACTATAGATACGTTTAAGAACAGACTTGATAAATGTTTTGCTTAAGGTCCACGACTTACATTATTTGCGCCTCCTTAAATCATATTGACAGTTCGCAGATTATTCTCTGTATGCTTTCTAAATTTTACCACACTAAGCTGTGATTTTCTTGATATCTTACACTGACACAAATAGCCTCTAAAGGATCTAACGGTCTGTTGCTGTTTTAATTCCTTTACATTCCTTTTATATCATCGCGTTCTTTGTTTTCACTCATATTCAGAAAGAATATCTTTATTAAATCTTAAACAAGATTAAGAGATATCTATCAACTTTTTTCTAATGCAACTGACTCTGAAATATGAACATTTGTTTTGCGTAATGCATGCATGTGTTTACCTCAGACATTTTAATAAATAAACGCGAGTTGTCGGGGTAAGTACAAAGGGGAATGGAACTCCCTCACACGGGGCGCATACTTTTAATGGACAGTCATATAAAGTGGACTCTTGCCACGATAAGACCTGGCGAACGTAAGGAAAAACAACATATCTTCCTTTATTTTTACCATTACTGCAAAACTGTTTCCATTATCCATCCCCTTAACTCTATCGTCTGTCTGTTTAGAGGCATCGCAGCCACCACCGCTCACCCGGCCCAGTTAGGGCAGCCACCCCGTCATGTGCCAAACTCGCCACAGAATGCGTCTTAGGTTTCGGTGAACGGTGTTACATTTCCCCTGCAATACTACTCCAGTCGACAACTGCTATCGATCGCCCTGGAAAGCCACACTCTGCCAACTCTCCTCTTGGGCAGGATACTCAATATTGGTGGAATCCTCCCTCCCTTGTGATCACCACCACAGCATCCCTGGACTTGCCTAATATATCCTCACTTCAGCGCTTGCCTGAACATCGTTCCCTCCAGCACTGCAGTAGGCGATAACAGTCAACTCCATTAACTGACACAGTCCTGCCGGCCCTGCTCACAAACTTCCCAATCCCAACCCCAGGCAAGCCCTCCTATTCTTCCTGTTTCTTATGGAGAGGACTTTAGTTATAGGTCTAACTTGAGGATCCCATAGACGAAAAAGAGGCTTAACCCTTCTGCTGTTACTGTCTTGTCTTACCCCACTTATGGTTCTCATCGAGGACCACGCCCCGGTCAAAATGCGTCTAACTGGAAGAACGGTTTTCTGCACTCCGCCCAAGACGCCCTTTTCATCGTAACCTTGATCTTGGAGTCCTTGAACTCTAATACACCCCGACAAGACTCGCTTTCATTTTCAGCCCCGCCATCACTGACCATCAATTTTCTTAACGCCACACCTCTGCACACCACACCCTAGCCTCGCCCGAAGAATCTCATTCTCCTTAACTCTTTTGCGTTCTGCCTTTAAAGCAAGGCAAAACATCAAAATGTTAAAAGGCGAACCCCCTAAGCTTATCGTTGAAGCCACAGCAGCTAACTCAAGTGTAACACTGATCGAAATGAGCTCGGAGGAGCTATCCACAAGTACGTTACTCGGAGGGGCATTGGACAAATCCCCTATATTTGTGCGAGGGAACTCCATCTGAACTCCAAAGTCATCACTGAAAATTAATGGTGCCGGTACATACATTATCAGTTCTTACGACAAAGTCCCTGAAAAGTCGCAAATGCAGCCAAACAAAGCCACCCTCACCGAAGAATGATGACTTTAACCCTGCTCATCTCAGCCACATCCCACCTGAGGTCCTCCTCAGGGACCACTCTGCCAATCTTGACACCCTTGACACCGCCGTAATGCCCGCTCGGCTCACCCTCTTCCGGCTGGAGTGTCTGTAAATCTGACTAACAAAGATTTCAGTGACACTAAAGAACTCTTCACCGACTATTGAACTCCTGATTATATCACTCAGCTACAAAATTATTCTACTACAGCCCTCCTAATATGCAACAAATTAAGCCATTCCTCTGACCCATATAGAAAACTTGTCTTCTTATTTTACAATACCGAAGTCCAAGAACCAAATTCGGCGACTCAAGTAAGTGTGCGAATACACCTCCCTCACATAGCTTAAATAGCTTGGATGATGTCGAATCTTCAACGACAGCACGTTCTCGAGAGAGATACTGGGGCTTCAGTCACGTTACTGGAGGACAGACACCCATTCTCTGCCCGTCGTGACTCAGCCGCCAAGGTTGTATCGCTTAAGTTGACAGCGAGAGCGTCCAACACTCAACTACTCTACACTGTCTAGCAGAAACAGGGAGACCTTAAGCCTGCCTGGAAAGAAGAGATGACACATGCAAAATCCTTAAGATGAAGACAACCATCTCTTAACAATGAACGAACTACTGCAGCCTTCTTCTATATACTGAGGGTACACGAGTAGAGTGGTGCTAAAACAGAGCTGAAAGTGGAGTACGAGTTATAGTTTTCTCATGCAAGAATGAAACGCCAGCGATCGACAGCGGAGTACTTGTAATGAGCTTTTCAAATCTAAATCAACAGGGTATAATACTCTCTTATAAATACTTAAAAGAATAAATATCTTTTTGATGTCGTAGAATAAAGAAAAATTTTCAGGAGAATCTAAACACAATGCTTCACGTGAATTTCCCGTCAGGTATACCCGACTACTACCATCATAAGTCAAACCAGAAAGAAGGGTATTGGTCATTCCAGAGTCCAGTGAGGTACCAGAAACACAGAAACCTTTAGGCTGCCTTTTGTTTTCAAGTGACGGTCGGTAACACGAGAAACGACGATGATATGTTTGTACACGAACGATAAACCGATGAGCAATATGGCTCTGTTATGCTCACCAGTTTTTGTTTGTGGAAACCCTAAAGTTTGTGCGTTTTGACTCGCTGTGCGGCGAGACGGCAGGAGACCCACCTTTGCCTGACTGTAGGTGCCGAGAGTGAGTGGATGAATGAAGGCAGGCAGGCAGGTATCAAGGTGTGGGGATGGATGGGTCTGGAGCACTGGGCAGGGAAGAGACTGGAACGATTCCCAGACCTAGAGACCCGCCCGCCGTACCCCACAACATAAAGTATGTACAAAATTACGGGAACATTTTATGGACAAGATTAGCGAACAAGTATGAAAAATTATCAGTCGAGGAAACTTAAGTACTTTTTTCTGTTTCCTCTACAAAATTATTCCAAAAGTTATAATCGTTGATGTTCTTTTCCATCTAGAAGGTTCCAGCCCTGGAGGGAAGTCTGCTATACAATCAAGGCATTAAAATAATTTTAAAAAACTTTTAAAATATACAACAATATGGAGGGAAGGGGTAAAGCAACATAAGTTTGGAGGAACTGGAAAAGCTTATCTTTTCAAAACGAGAGAAACTCAGCAAACAGTAAGTTGTTGTGACTACGCTACTACAATGTTGTAGTTTGGTTGTAGTGATGCTGTCAAATTAAGCTGTTGGGACGTAACTCTGCAGACTCCCAAGGAAGCTGCTTCAGCGCTGTGATATGACGCTGGAGCACATCCTAAAACCTTCTTAGGTCAATATGAAACCATACAACCTTCCTTCTGCAAGCAGGTTACGGCCCCTTCATCAACCACACCATATAAATATGCCAGCATACAGCTACAGCAACAACTTATTCCACATCCACAAGAACAACTCCTTCAGCAACATCGACATCTGTTTACAGCACTAGAAAGAAAATCATCTGCCGCAAAAGTAAAATTCCTTCATATAGCTACAAATTTATCTTCAACAACAACACCATCTACATCTTCAGCAATACATAACTCCAGTAACAACCACATCCACAGTAGCGAAAATTTCGTATGCAACAACAATGACATAACATGTTCTCCATCAACCTAAACTACATCAACACCAACAAGGACACTTGCCTTTCTTCTTCTGCATGAAAAACTCCAGCTTCTCCATCAACACCAACCACAAGCACAGCTCCTACAACCTTATTTATGTTTATATCACAAATACATCAACACCAACCATATCTTCATGTACATACGAACGTGCAGTACCTTAATCTACAACAAATGTAATTGCCACAGCAATCACATTTACATCAAGTACAACTTCCTCATCATCAACAATATTGACAACAAAATTCTACAAACACAACAGGGGTCACATTTACGAATTCCTCATCAACTACCTCTTCATCAGCCACAATCAACTCTTTCAAATACATCCATCCAACTACAAGCACCACCCTTACGTGAAACACATCCAAAGTTATATGTACAACTGCACCTGCTTCAGCAATAACCTCATCATCAACACCACAACCAAATATACAATCACAACCCTAACGTCATCGACGTGGCCAAAACCCAGCACGTGGCAGTACCAACAAGACACCAGATGGCAAGCTGCGCAAGAAAGGAATTTTGAAATTTAACTACCAACCCTCATTTCTTGAAGTACGTATTTTAAACTTTTCGGTCTTTGGGAGTTTTATATCCCCAGGATGCGACGTGCGTATGTCAAGAAATATGTTCGTACACGCACCTGACCTTGCGTCATACTTTGTGGATGCTCAACCGTGATTCATTGCTGTTCCCACAACATGCTCTTTACTGACCGTCCTCTGAAGCGAATTCTAGCTATGAATTATTGCGTTCAGGGTCACTATCTGCCATATACATACTCTATACATATTCAATAAATAACAGCATTTATACATACCTTAATTTCCGAGTGACACTTCTTGAAACGGTTAGAAGTTTCTAGAGTATCTGTGGTGTGGTGGCTTCTGAATTCAGACTGGAGAGACGGCATGTCTAACTCAATTTAGTATCGTATCTAGAAAAAAAAGTTAAGGTTAGAGAGGCAATGCACCTGCCAAAATCTTAATATAAAAGTTTTTTCAAATCTAATTTTTCCTCGGTTCATGATATTTCACAAAGGTGAAATGTACAAAATAGTACGGAAGTAAACTTTATGCTAACTTGTGACTTACTGAACAACGTCCTCAAAACGTTGTCACAGCATCAGCATATTGCCTTGCTAAGTAACGTGTACAATGTTCTTATAACTGAATATTACGACATTGTCCTAAGTAGGCTTCTATAACATTGTTGCAACGTTATTAATGACACGACAGCTTTTCATCATGTAGGCAACTTTGCGTACCATCTGGGAGGCTGTAACTGTTAGGGAAAACATGAAAACTTAAGAGGTGTAAGGAGAGAGACAGGTATCACAGCGGCCCACCCTTGAGTTGCCAGCGGCCACACTAACCATATAACGAAGTAGCTTGCCCAGTATCACATGGTCTAGCTAAGTGCGGGGTTACACAAACGGCAAGGTCTTGGGAGCAGAATCTATAGTAATATCTACAAAAGAAGAAAAGTAACCAACACTGTGACGTAGGGAAAGTGGGTCAAAGTTTTAAGGTCATCCTGGGAAAGTTGAGAAGCTTTTATCCTTAGCCTCTAGTCTACAGAGCACAGAAGCTTCCCATATATAAAAGCAGAACTCCATACAAGGACGGATCGTTCCTTGGTATAATAAAAGAAACTGTTTTGAAGAGAATTTACACTGAACAGGGGCTTCCAGTTTCTTAAGAGGCAGACTTGGCTGCTTGTGTAACGTGTGGTTTTTAAGATTAGATGTTATGGTATAACAAACATTAATGAGATTATTGTTCCTTGGGGTTTTAGAGACAGAGATGGAGAGAAATTGGCTTTAGTCACTGGTCTTGCTGAGGTTGCGCTTACCCCACTGGAAAATCTTGTCCGAAAATGAGTTTATAGAGGATCTGTGACAAGAAGAGACGTAGAACGAACAAGGTGGAGCATGTTTGAGAGCAGATGTATGATTCTTTGTCATCAGTATACGACTGCCTTCGTTTATCTAGTGAAGACAGGAGGAAGAGCGTGGATGACAGAAAAGAACCCAAGGGGACACGGTTGTAGACTGGAAATGAGTGACTGGTCGATTCACAAGCAAATATGATGAGAGACCAGTCAGAGAGGAAGGTATGGACGTAAGGAAACACAGCGAGGGAGCAATGCCAGCAGAGGGGAGCTTGGAGACCAAACTTCAGTGCCATACTTTTTCAAAAGCATTAAATACATTATAGGCTACAACAAAGTATTCCACAAAATCTCTCTTTCTTTCTTATACCAAAACAAGGAAGGATATCACAGGTGAATCTCGCCTTGCTCTATTGATGATCAGAGAGAAGACCGAGGGAATCAAGATACTTGATCAAGAAAATGGGAGTTGAAGGGAAATATTATATATATATATATATATATATATATATATATATATATATATATATATATATATGAATAACAAAAGTCAGAACAGCAGGGCGTTAGCTGGTCGGGTCAGATTGCTCACCCTCTTTGGGACAGGCTTTACCAATGCACTTTTGCAACATGAAAAGTTTTGCTCTTTTAGCATGAATGCGAAAGACGAGAAAGCAGAGTCACAACTTCAGAAGCACTCCTTCAAAACCTGAGGAGGGATTCAATTTGCTATACTTGCGTTCAAAAATAGAAGTGCTGTTTGGACCGTACGGAGACACATTAAGGGGCATAGGGCTGCAAGTCATCCAGTGCGGAATCAGATAAAAGACCCCCAGAGAGTTTCTTAAGACATTAGGAAAGATGACTATCGTATGGTCAGAAAGGTAGTACAACTTAAGTTGTTAGAGATGCTTTTAGTTTAAAGACTAGAGAAACCTATCAGTAGTTGAAGAGGAAAAGTCAACTCCCTTCTTTCATAAAAAAAAAAAAAACGCTTGGTCTTACACATATATTTGCAATGGTTTTAGGCGATGAAGGCTGAATAAGAGTCGGAGAAGGAGGGTTTTCCAGGTCCGATATGTCAAGTCCCATGCCCGGAAGACAGACATGAATGGATGGTTGAACAACCGAATTGGAAGACGAGATTGCGAGATAATCTTAGGAGATAGAAAGGTAAACTAGCGGAAGAGGAGATGTATGCTTCCATATGCTTAACAATAGCATCTGCTATACATTCAACAGAGAAGGACGCATCACCAAAGGAGTCAAAAATGAGCGTTTTCAAATTATCCCAGAAAGTGTTTACAGGAGCAGGAGGAGTAGGTGCGGTTCGTAATGGGGCATTTACAAGGGAGTGGCCAGATGAACCTGTCGAGTACGGGATTATGTAGCTAAAGCGAGAAGAATTAGAGAAAATCGATCTAGGGTGCTGGGAGAGCAGTCATGGCTTCCGGAAACTTGATAGGGTTGCTGATAATTTGCTCCAGATCATTAATAGTAGAAAACATGAAAGCTTGACTACTCTTATCCCGTCGTCACCAACCATACCATTTGTGTGGGACGGTTTGCAACCATTCTTCGTGGTGCAACTTGAAATACAAGCAGAGCACATCAGCTTAGGTTTAAGAGCATGTCATGGTATCGTGGCAAGATTTAAAATAGTTGAAGAATGTCACAGTCAGTAGGATTAGGAGAGAAGTGGACAAAACAGAGGAAAACATTGGTAGTTGGGAGGCAAATCTTACGTCAGATGACGTCAGTTAGGAGGTTCAAGGTCCATAAGTTGTGGAACACCGGTTGGTGATGGAATCAGAACATACTCTTTATTCGAAGTGAAACCGTAAGGGAAGGTTATAACGAGATATGAGAAGGATTAATGAACACACAATCAGTTTGACTTAATATGAATTCATTTGGCCTATCAACTGCCAAGGTCATTAAGACCGTCAACGTATAGTTACAGCCACCAATCGAAAACTCTTGAACACCTCCAGGTGTTCAAGATAATCCTAAGACCATATACGTTCTCACTGCATGTATGTTCCTTGAGGAAAGGTAAATATGTACCAGTCAGATGGTGTTCAACAGATGAAAGGTTAGTGAAGAGATCGAGTAAGCTGGTGAAGTGGATAAGAGTATAGGATGGTAATTATTTACTTTCTTAATACCACTCTATTGCTCGATCCTTTTTCTTTTTTTCAATATACTGAAAAGGCTTTCGAGTTAAGGGTAACTGTGGAGTACAGTGAAATTTCCCATAACTCTGACAACCACACCAAACCTAACCCGACCAACTTAGCCTCTGACAACCACACCAAACCTAACCCGACCAACTTAGCCTAAGTTGAGTTGATAGCTTTGGTTTGGGCTAGGCTAAACGACTTTATTTGATGTAGGTAGATAAGGGTGAGGAATACATTTCATGGACGGCAACACGCAAAATTTCATTTAAAGTATTTGAGTTGAATCAACACCGGGAGTGTTGCTCGTTGTGCTCCAGTTTCTATCGTTAATCATACTCAGATCAATGTGATTTTGTCACTGGGATTTCCCTTACATATGATACACGATGATATCCACGTTTTTGTCGCGCTTTAAATGGGCAGCAGTGATTCAGCGAGGCGATTATGGGATAAAAAAAAATCACTGCTGTGGGAACAAGGTAGATTAGCGCCACCGTAAACGAAATACATCATGCACAAAATAACCAAAATATCAGTCTAAGTCTTGTGTTAAAATATAAAAGCAAAACAAAAACTAATGTAGATACTTATCCGTTTGATAATCACAAAGACATGTAGCAACCCTTAAAGATCCGTACAAGAATGCTCCAATTAGACTTCAACTTACAGGAAACAATTACAATAAAGCAACGTGAGTGATGTCGTTGGCTAATTCGCGATGGACTCAGTCGAATTCTTCGATAAGAATTCAGTACCTCCGTTTTCCTTATTCCCTTACGGAATTGTGTTTTTCGATAGTTTAAACAACTTTCCTTCACATGGAGTAAATCGACAACAAGAATATCATGGTTGCGCAATGGAAGTTAATAATTACATCTAGGTCGATTAGAGGAGCAAGGGCCATGGACTGGGTCGGTACTGCTACTGACGAGTCTTCCTTCTCATTGGCAACAGACACGAGCGGAACTTCGTATGATTCTCTGCATCCCAGGCTGCTGAGGACTAGGTGGCCATAACCTTCTTTGACACATCCATATTTGTATTGACAAGTTTATATTGAGAAAAGGAAAGGGAAGAGAATGTGATAATGAGTGATAATGATTTGAACAGGTGTATGCCTTGAATTGCTAGAGGTCTTGGAAGTAACCAATACTTTTTTTTTTCTTAGTCCATCATGGCTCTCTTGGCTTGTTTTTGTTAGGTCGTTGGGCTTTTCTATTTTTCGTATGCGATACAGACATTTTCCACATGAAATAAAAATCTAGGTACAGAAACGACGATAAATACTTTTACTTCGAAAACGAACAACTGTTCGACATTTAGAACCAGGGGCGGCAATTCAGAAACTATTATGTCGCTTTCACTAGCAAATTGCCGCTTCCGGTGCTCACTGTCGAAATATAAGTATTCATTATCAGTTCTGAACCTAAATTTTCATGTCATGCACGAAATGTCAGAACCACACGCGAAAAATCGTATCGTAAAGCCCATCAACTTGCCGATAAAGGACGTAAGACGTCATTTCGGACAAAAACAAAAAGGGTTAATACTATTTCCTGAGCCTTCCTCTCGCCCAAAGCAAACTAAGTCACTTGATGAATAAGCACCACTCTCCTGGAAGCAAGGCCCACTAGATGTGCCTCCTAAATAAGGTGGAAGTGTAAGGTCTGGAAAACTTACAAACAAGACTGGTCCGAGGTGGTCAGCGAGGAGGATCCACGGTATACGATGCACCACGTTTACATGTTCTTGCGAGAGTTATCCGGATATTTTGAGTTCATATGCTAGTTTTCCGTCCCAGGACAGCAGAAGAGAATCCTTGGAGCAAAAAATAAGTTGAAGGAGGCCAGGGTCGCTGTCAGAGAGACGATGGTGACAACTCGACTGTAGTGTATGACGACCACAAGTGAACAAAGTTCTTACTGATATAGGAATGCGATAAATATTAGGGGAAAGTTACCGCCCACGGAGTCTTGTACAAGTGACCGCTGGCATCTTTATAGGTTGGCCACCAGCTAACAGATGGCGTTACTTGCGGGCATAAATTCTTCGTTGTATGATTCATGATATTAGCCACCAGCGGTTATATATCTTCCGTTACCATTATTTCTTGTGTTCCTGGGGTAAGTCTTGTAGTTAACTGTAAAAGTTTTGAAGAATGAATAATGTCTTTGGAGAAACAGTATACGTGAGGCAGGAAATCGCCAAAACACTATACTTTTTGTATCTAATAAACTTTGTGTATTAGGGAAAGTAACATGAATAATTAACGTTGTTTTTTAGTTTTCAAAGAATCCCATTACCTGTGAATTATCTATGTACATAATCTACTGATATAGCTTTTTCCTAATGCTTTCATTTGAACTCTACATTCTGTAAGTGATAGCAGAGACAAATGGATATACGTAAACCAGAATGGATGGTTCTTGGGTGATGAATAATCAGTGTCGTAAGATTTCTTCTTAGATACAGTTCTGAGGTTATATACGACAGTAACACAGGGATATGATATGATACATGTCATGAAGAGATAATGAGTAATTACTTGTCATTTACATTTGAGAAGGAAAATACGATAACACATCCTACCTTTTGTTATTGCCTTTTCATGATTACGTAAAGAACTGATTAACCACCTAACTGGCATTTCACAATGTCCTCTTTTCGTTCATTCTTCTACTTCCAAGTCTTCTAGTTATTTTAAATTTTTTTCCTTAATCACTGACATATTAATACCTCTGTCCGGGCTAGCTGCAGCCTCAACACTCTCTCTCTCTGTACTACCGAATTATAATCACTTGAACTCGAGTGCAGGTGCAGTCCTTTAGTACAGCAGTACGATCCTTCAATATGATGGCTCTCAAGGGTCTGGTCAAAGGCCATGCCATCATACCCAGAGGTCATGCCGCTGTGTTCTAAAGGCAAAGCATCGCTGTTACCCTCATGGCTATGGTCCTGTTTCCAGCCACGGGGATAGTGGTACTGCCCATAACCTCTGACATAAAATGTTCCTGACCCCTTAACTTTGTCCTCAGCTTTTGTATTCATTATTGCCCGAGATTTCTCCCATGTTACAGTCCCTTAAGGTGTAGTGGAGTACCTAAGAGGGTATGAAAGTCTGTTTAGCTCATATATACAGTACACTGACACACTCCTGTCTGTATTCGTTTGGCGACAGAGAAATCATGATTGCCATTCTACTGTTCTGCTCTCAGCTTCCTAACATCACTTTAAAGGGCCTTTACGTCTTCCAATTTAATTCCATACTATTCTTCAAGTATATATATATATATATAAATATGAAGATCTCCTGGTTACCTTAAACTATTGTTTCAATGTAAACCTCAGAAAGAATTATCCATTTATGTATTCATTTTTTTTATACTGTCTTTTAATCTTTCCATGACATTGGAGTATGTAACTTTTATATATGTACAAAGACTATACATTACACATCTTGTTACTATCAGTATTATTGTTTATGATGATAATAATCATTATATCAATGATAACAATAATACACAACTGCTTTTCCCGCACAAGAGGTAGCATTAGGAACAAACAAACAAATGCTTCATTTGTACACTTCCACTATTCAGCTGCCATATACAGTGAAGTGAAACAAGCCCCACTCACTATTCCATTACTTGTCTCGACCACTTCATATACCTTGGTTCAACCCACTGACACCGTGTTGCCCCCGCATACCACACTGGTGCAATTCATTCTATCCCATGCCCGCCTCTCGCTCTAATTGCATGCTCATACCCCGATACCCGAAAGCCTCCTTCACTCCATCCTCCCATCTTGGTCTCTAGGTCAGATCCTCTTAGTCAGTCTTTCCTCACTCATCCTCTCCATATGCACGAACGATTACAGCACACCCTGGTCGGCTATGTCAGTCATACCTCACTCCTACTCTTTTATCCCTTTCACGATCAACCCATCTCATACCACACGTTGTCCTCAGGCATTTCGTTTCCAACGTATCTACTCTCTTCCTTTCGTTTGCGTTCAAGGCCAAAAGTTACATCTGAACAATACTTCCGAGGATACTATACTTTCAAATGTATCCAACTTTGACCTAATAAATACTAATATCTCTTTCCAGACGCTCTAGTGAACCAAGGACCTTCGCCATCTCTCACACTCTATGACTCCCGAGTCCTATCATGATTCCATTAGCTGCAACATCCACTCCTAAGTTCCTAAGCGCTGCATTTCCGTGTAGATCCTCCCCATTCAGATACACTCTCAAATTTTCTTACATCTTCCGCTGTGCTGCAGCCTGCACCCCATCTACCTCATGTTTCTCCTCCTACACACACTTCCAACCTGTCACCATTATCTCGAGTTTTTCTCTGGAAAATGCCACCAACGTTGTTTTATATGCAATCAGCAACTGATTCAGCTCCCACAACAGCCAACTCTCAGTATACCGTAAATCTGCCCTTAAATCTAAAACCCTGATGATAATGATGACAGTAACTGTAATCAACATTATAATCATCATTATTATTAGTACATCTACTGTTTCATCGTGGGAGTTAAGTGTTTCATGAAATCAGACCTTGAGCTCATAACAAAACCCCAGGTAACAAGTACCCCTCCTACGTACCACCTCTGGCCACTCAGTACCCTTGAAGTAGACTCTGTTGCTGATCATCTTTAATTCGTTTTGGTCCTATGGAACAAAGGTCTAAGTGGTGTTATACAGAGGTATGACAGTGGAAACTGAGGGATATGTTTCACAGGCTCCCAAATTTTTCAGTCGTCCACCATCAGTTCACTCCTATTCCTAACCCACTTAGGCCTCAGATTCAAAGGACCAACACGAATTAAAGATGATTTTTAATAACAAAGTCTGTACCCAGATTTTCCTCTCAAGTATTTGCAGTCTCGAGAGAGACGTAATGATGCAACAAAACCCAAAGGATTTGCTGGAGTCAGAGAGGCCGTCAGTAAATACCAGGTCCAGAGAGAAGGGGGAGAAAATCTGTAGCGTTTGAAGTACAACGCCAACTTATGCTTCCTCATCTCGTAAAGCACATAGTAATGATGCTCTCTGAAGAGGACAGCAGTGTAAAATAATCTAATAAAATGCATAGGACATAGACTATTATTTCTGTCGTAGAATCATTACAATCTTATTTATTGATAAACAACTTTGCAGATTTAATTATACGAAAGCTATGTCTGTCATATATGATCAGTCCGCAAAAATTTCCAGTTCAGTTTATTTTTGTTGGATCCAAGCCATATAACGTGCAGACAACATAAGTAAGTGATAGGCTTGTCTCAGACAAACTCTTAAGACAAGGTGGGTCACATTCTCCAAACAATGACAGTAGTATAGGATAAGGTGTCAATAAAATACAAACGAAGCTTCTTCCATTTATTTGATAGGAAGGGTCGATACATATATACATATAATACACACATATCAACATTATTATTTATTCGTGAAAACATAACCACTGAAATCAGCAAAAACCAAATGATATAAATGTATTGTCACCTCCTTTAGTATGCACTAATTTTACATAATAAAAGCAATTGAGAACAAGTGTCTTACAGAGCACCCGGCGCCAAACTATACATTTTGTACTAACGGGCCAAGATCATAGAGAGGAGCGCCGTGGCCTGAGGTGTGGCGGCGCACGGCGCCCACTACCGGCAGCCTGAGGCAACATACATCGCTCTCATACTTCTGGTGTGCAAACCAACCACTGCAACAGTGCAAGCAACACATGGGCTGCAATACTCGGCCACACGGCTCCTGCTGCAGGAGCACGCGCCTCCGGCTGGCTCTTGGGCTCCTCCAGGACTCAGGCATCACTCGAGTGCCAGACAGGGATGATTCACCAAACAATCCTTCAGTAATAACTAAAGTATACACCCAAAACACTAAAGGCATTGGTAAACACACTGAAGGAGTGATATACTGTGTTTCAATCCCTGTATTTATAGCTAAAAATTAAAGGAGTTATGTTTCGCTCATGAAAGTCTTACAACCGTTATTGTATGAGAATAGCCAAACTGTTATACTGAAGGAAACTAAAGCTATATATCAAATATTAATCGAACAACATGGTTCATCCTACAGTTTGAGGACATTTATCATACATGTGTAGTAGGAATATTGGCAGGTTTGTGTCGTGTGGGTGGTAGCGTTCTGACTGGCACACCTGAGGGATAACACGGAGAAACCAAGTCGTCATCTGAGCGGTCGGCGGAGTCATACTTACTGTCGCTTAGTAAGGCATACGAACAGGACGCGTGTGTGCTCGACTCACTGCTGGTAAGACAAACTGTCGCATTTTCAAGTTTCGCCAACGACTGGCCTGTTACATAAAAAGAAGACTTATGTACATATTAACGACATCTGCAACACTGACAGTTGTTGTTGGTGCTCTAGAGCAAGTTGAGTGGGAGGAATTACTTTCCACCACCCCCTCCCCACTCCATCATGAAGCAGTAGCAGGACTCGCCGCACCACTCTGGCTTGATAACGTAATGTTGTCTTCCGCTACACAGCTACTTTACCCGAGTCACTGACGCAGACAAAGTCTTCGTGCTCATTGCTCCATTTCCACTCGTTTCATCTTTAATAAACGTTTAGTTGGTCCATCATGACGTGTTGTGCAACTTTAATGGTCAGAGTACACCATTCCGAACACCATCTCGCATTCGGGGCTTTACAATAATTCAGAGATTAATATTGGTGCTGATAATGGACCAAACAAAATGAGCCATTACTGTATAACATGCGGTGAATGACAATTTAAATTGTTTGGTCGAAAATACAATTGAGGAATTGTAACAACATCCACAAGGTGATGATACCATTTAAGTTGATATTAATAATATTACTTTCCTGTGCTGATGAGCCAAACTAAAATTAGATTCCCTCATTCTTAGCCATCCTGGACTGACAATACTAGACAAGATGAGCCCAGAATAATTTCTATATATCAGCATTGCACCACAGCAACCATTAGTAAGCTCCAAAAATAAATTAGGAAGAGGCATTCGCGAATTGGATCCGAGAAATGATTGCACGAAGCACCATCGCCCACCACATAATGCTTATATATATATATATATATATATATATATATATATATATATATATAATGTCTTCGCTATTCCCCGTATTGAGCGAGGGA
>JAYMFT010368095.1:0-22005 GCA_038088735.1 Panulirus argus
ATTGATATCTTTCCTTATTCTTATGTTGACCACATTGCAGGCGATGTTGAAAGTTAACTCCAAAGCAATTCGCCAGGAATCAATTGTACCAAACTATTTACGAATTCAGCATCTTTAACGAGATCCTCATTTATAGTTAAAACTCAGTCTAATACATTCTCGTCGCGCGTAGGTATATCAGCTAAATGTAATAGGGCACTATCAAGCAGATTTCGGTAAAGCCTCGCCCAGAGTTACTGGAAAGGGATTATCCCAACTTAGATAGTGGTATGATAATCAAATCGTTTCATTTGACAATTTCTGCTACTCAATCATATAGACTTTCGTCTACCTCTGGCGTTACCGCCAAGCCAGAGGAGACACAGTAGGTGGGAAATGGATATATAAGCCCTCAATTTGTTCATCTGATCACACTCTCATAAATGTATCTATTCTAACGGCACCTACCCCTTCAGCAGCCCATTTTAAGCGTAAATCCGTCACCTAAATAAAGCTGACTGGAATAACTTACGCAACTTTTTTTCTGACTTTCCTGGGGTAAGTTACTGTCTCTTATGTGGTGGTGCTTCTGTCTCTGCCAAACACATAACGGAGGTTATTCTTACGGGAATGGAAGCATTTTCCCTTCTTCCTCCAAAACTACTTCTTCTAATCCATAGTTCAACCGTTCCTGTTCTAAAGCCATTCAGGCAAGGGATCAGGTATATCATGCTTGGACAAATCCTCCTTCCTCTGGCTCCCATTCAGCTTTCATCACTGCCCGTAATCGCTGCAAGCACGTTATCAATGAAGCGTGGCGTTTCTTTATTCAAAGGAAGAGCGATAACCTGTCCTCGTCATCCGCTGATAGATTTTTCTGGGCTTTAGTTAGGGGCATCTCTAACAACTTCCGTCGCTCTACCTTCCCTTCACTTGTCCGCTCTGACGGTTCTACTTCTGCCTCTCCCGTAGACAAAGAAACTCTCTTTGGTTCCCGTTTCTCCTCTAACTCCAACTTGGATGGCTCTAGCATTCCTTCACCCCTTAATGGTCCTCTTACTAATCCTATGCCTCTTACCGTAATCTCTTTTCGGACTGTCCAAAAAGCGCTCTTTCTCTGGACACAAGCAAAGCTTATGGTCCTGATGGTATCCCTACCGTGTACTGAAAGATTGTGCTTCTGAACTTGCACCTGAGCTTGCTTGTCTGTTCCATTTCTGTTTCAAAACCAAAACTTTTCCGACTTGGAAATTTACTTTGATACATCCCATTCCTAAGAAGGGTGACCGTTTTGACCCCTCTAACTATCGTCCTGTTGCTTTGACATCTACCATTTTCTGTCTTTGAATCCCTCCTCAACTCCCATATCCTTAAACATCTCGAAAATCACAGTTTTCTCTCTGATCACCAGTATGGTTTCCGTAAGGCGAGATCCACTGGTGATATTCGTTCCTATCTTACTAATGTCTGGTCATCATCCCTGAAAGATTTTGGGGAGTCAAGCGTAGGTGCAATTGACATATCTAAGGTATTTGACAGGGTGTGGCATCGGGATCTCATGTCTAACCTCACTTCTTTTGGCTTACCTCCCTCATATCCAGCTTCCTCTCTGGCTGATGTATCTCTCTGGTTGTTGATGGATCAACCTACCCCTTTTCTCCATCAACAGCGGTATCCCTCAAGGTTCTGTCCTATGTCCTACACTTTTTCTTCTTTTTTTCAACTATTTCCTCACCTCCAAAAACAATTCAGTGCACTCATAAGCCGACTACTTAACACTGCATTCATCCACATCCTTCAATTCTGCTCCCTCTCCTCTCACTCGATCTGCATCTCGTCTTGACAGAGCTTGGACAGGATATCCCAGTGGGGTAGACAAAATCTAATTAAGTTTAATGCCTCCAAGACCCAATTTCTACCCATCTCTCTATCGAAACCTTCTCACAACTCTTGTATCTCATTTGACGGTTCTGTAATTCCACCTCTTGACTCAGTGAACTTACTTGGTATTATTGTAAAATCCACTCTTTCTTGAAAACCCCACATTATGGGAATAGCTAAGTCTGCCTCTAAGAAACTGGGTTTCCTGTTTAGATGTCGTAACTTCTTCTCTTTTGAACAGTTGCTCCGTTTATACAAGGGATTGATTCGTCCTTGTATGGAGTAATGCTCTCACATTTGGGGTGGTTCTAGCTCTGTTTCCTTACTTGACAGAGTTGAGTCGAAAGCAGTCTGACTTACAAACTGTCCCAGACTAGCTTCCAAACTTGACCCCCTTGCCCTGCGCTGCAATATTGGTTCACTTTCCTACTTCTATAGGTATTACTTTGCTTTTTGCTCCTGAGAGCTGGCTGCTTTTATGCCCCCACCACCAGCTAGACCACGCAATACTTAACAAGCTGCTGCATCACATGATTATCATGTGGCCATCGGCAACTCAAGAGTGGGCCATTTTGATACCTGCTTCTTTCCCTACATGTAGAAGCTTTGAAACTCTCTACCTTCCCATGTCTTTCCTAATAACTATGACCTTGCACATTTCAAAAAGACAGGTCCTTCACTTTCTAAAAAATTCGTAAATACTTTTCCTTGTCTTTTCTTTTTCCATTTCATAATTCTCTTTATATTTCAATTAAGGCCTGGCCTTGATGTGGACTTTTGTCCGTGACTGGAGCCTTCAACATGAAAAAAAAAGATGGCACTGACCCTAGGATGGATGGCTCTTGGGATGGGGTGGCTGACACCAGTCTGAGGATGGATGGTAATGACATGAATGATGACGGATGACACAGACTTGAGGATAGATGGTCCTCTCCTTAACATAGATGGCACTCAACTTAGAATGGATTGCAATGAACTGAGGAGGGATGACACTGACCTGAAGGTGGATGAAACTCACCTTAAGATGGGTGGCACTGACCTAAGGATTGATGGCTTTCCCCAACAGGTGGAAGGATTGTACTGACTTGAGGATGGATGAAACTAAGCTGAGAATAGATGGCAGTTAAAAAGACAGATGAAAACTGGCCTGATGATAGATGATGCAACTGTGGATGTCTGGGATTGACTTGCAGATGGCTGGCATTCGTGTTAAGATGGACAGCAATAACCTGTAGATGGGTGGCACTGACCTGATGATCAATGAAATAGTCTTCATGATGGATGAACCTGGCCTGCAGATAGCAGTACTGACCTGTGGATAGATGGCACTGACCTGCAGCTGTATAGTAGTGACCTGCAGAAGGATGGCACTGACCTTTGCATGGGTGGCACTGAAATGTGTTTTAACTTCACTGACCTATGGATGGATGGTACTCATCTGAATACAGATGGCACTGACCTCAAGATGGTAGACAGAAAGTGACACTTACCTAAAGATGAGTGGCACTGTCCTAAGGATGAGTGGTAATGAGATGAATGTGCATGGCATTTACTTGAAGGTGAGTGACACTAACCTAAGGATGAGTGATACTGACCTGTGGATGAGTGGTAATTACCTGAGGATAGACG
Source organism: Panulirus argus (assembly GCA_038088735.1). Taxonomy (NCBI): domain Eukaryota; kingdom Metazoa; phylum Arthropoda; class Malacostraca; order Decapoda; family Palinuridae; genus Panulirus; species Panulirus argus. The sequence continues at coordinate 3,490 of JAYMFT010368095.1, forward strand.
GCATTGGTTTACTGGTGGATGGCACCGACCTACATATGGATGGAACTCACGTCAAGATGAATGGTACTTATCTAGGATAAACATCACTGACTGGAAGTGGATGGATGGAAGTGCCTTAACCTTAGGATACATGGGTAGTCACCTGTGAATGGATGGCACTGACCAGAAGATGGATGATTCTGAGTTACAGAAGAATGACACTGATGTAGGAATGGATGAAACTGATTTACAAATGGATAGCACTGAAATGCAGGTGGATAGCATTCACCTGGGGATGGATGACATGACCTGAGTGTGGTTGACTCTTATTTGTGAATGGATGGCACTGACCTGTGGATGGATGGCAATGACCTGAGAATGGATGGCACTGACCTGTAGATGTATGGCACTGACCTGAGGATGGATGACACTGATCTTAGGGTAAATGGCAAACCTGAAGGTGGATGGCACTGACCTGTAGATGGATGGCACTGATCTGAGGATGGATGATACAGATCTTAGGATAAGGGGGAAACCTGAGGGTGGATGGCACAGACCTAAGGATGAAAAGCAATGTCCTACAGATGCATGGTGCTGACCTGCCAAGAGATGGCATTGATCTAAGGATGGGACACTGACCTGATGATGGACGGCACTGACCCAAGGATGAATGATACTGACCTGAAAAGCGATATCACTGACCTAAGAATAAGATACTGACCTGAGGATGAATGGCACTGACTTAAGGATGAATGGTAATGAGCTTAGTGTGGATGGCACTGACCTAAGGATGAGTGACAGTGACTCACGGATGAGTGACACTGATCTGAGGATGAGTGGTACTGACCTGAGGATGAGTATCATTGACATGAGGGTGGATAGTGCTGCTGACCTGGGAGTGAATGGCACTGAACTGAGGATGTGTGGCACTGACTTCAAAATAAGTGGCACCAACCTGAAGATGAAGGGCAGTGACCTGATGATAGATGGCACTGCCATTAGGATGAGCAGCAGTTACCCGTGAGTGAATAACACTGATCTGATACAGGATTGCACTGACTTGATAATCAGTTGTACTGATCTATAGAGGAGTGCAAGTGAACTGAAAATAGATGGTAGTGAACCGAAAATGGATAGCACTCAGTTGAGTCACACTGACCTGAAGATAACTGGCTCACCTGAAGATGAGTAGCAGTGACCTTAGGATGAGTATTGATTCCCTGAGGTTACATGGCAGTAACATGAGATGGATGGCCCTGACATTGTTACGGACATGTTACGGACCTTAGGATACGTGGATGGCACTGATCTGAGGGTGAATGGTATTGACCTAAGGATAGTTGCACTGACCTGAAGGTAAGTGACACTGACCCTGAGGATGAATGGTACTGACCTGAAGATGAGTGGCAGTGACCTGAGGATAGATGGTGCTGAACTTAAGATGAATGGAACTAACCCAAGAGTGGATGAAAATGACCTAAAGATTGATTGTTCCGGTAACACCAGCAAGTTTATTGTGCACTCCATGTTCATCTTGTGTCACAGAGGGTCTTAGTCAGACCCCAGTGGTTTAATATCACAAAAGATGTTACAATTCACTGCAGATGTTTTACTGACCTAGGATGAGTGATGCTAACCTGAGACGGAGTGGTACTCATGTGAATATGAGTGGTACTGACTAAACAGACACAGACCATCATAACACAAATAAACAATGTGAAAGACCTTAGAGAGATAATGTCAGACAATCTAACCTTCAGTGAATAAAGGGCATCAGTTGCCTCTTCCAGAAAGATGGTAGACTAGGTTTTGCAAGACTTCAGTGCAAGAGAGGAGAAATTAATAATGACAATCTTCAAGACGTTATAACTCTCAGGAATATAATACTATTGTTTACTAACATCATGTCTCAAGGTGGGCAACACTGTGGTTGGAAAGTGTGCAAAGATCTTTCACAGCCTGCACTGACATGGTATATGAACTGCGCTACTGGTAAAAGATTGAAATCACCGAGGCTGTACTCTCACGAGCACAGAAGGGAGAGATATATCCTAATTTGCGCTTGAAAAATCCTAGAAGGCATGATTCCCGATCTATACTCAAAAATATATCCCCATTGGCATGACAAGCATGGAAAACTCTGTAAAATATTTCTAATCAAAAGGCATGATAAGGACAACAAAACACCTTGATGGTCTGTAGCTTAAGAATATCTAAAACACAGCCTGCTGCCATCAGAAGCACTATGGGATATATAATGGAAAAATTCAAAATGGCAATGGTTAAGTATCTACAGTGTACCAGACCAAGCAGGCTGTGGTGGTTACATGGGCCTTTGGGCCATGATCTCCATCAGCTTCACTGACCAAAGACCCAAGGCAGCAGCTTGGACTCGGTCAGAGCTGTGAGGGTAGAAGAACTCTGAAGTCAAGTCAGGTAAATTCCAGACCTAAATATAAGTAGCACTGAATTGATGAGTAGCACTCACATGTATGGATGGCACTGAGCTGCAGATGGATGGCACTGACCAAAGGATGAATGGCACTGACCTAATAATGAACAGCACTGACATGAGGATGAATCACACTGACCTGAGATAAATAGCAATGATATAAAGATGAATGGGACTGACCTGGAGATGGCTGGAACTGACATATTGAAGGATGGTACTGAAATAAGGATGAACAGCAGTGCCCAAGGAGCAGATTCCATAGACCTACTTAATAGTGGTTCTGACTTAAAAGATGATTGGTACTGACCTGAGGATGGATGGTGAAACCTGCACCTACAACAGCCACAGTCATGATCAAGCCTGTGGACATGGCAGCTGTGTGGCGAGCATCAAACAAACAGGCAGAGGCAATGGCTACGGCACGGGTGGTATACAGGTAGAGCAACATGTAGCCAAAGTAGATGTAGAACTTCTCGGCTGCAGGGAAGCCAGCCATGGTGTATGCAGGAAGGATGTAGGCCAAGAATGTGCCTCCTGCAGCCAGGAAGCTGTAGCATATCTATGAGAAAGAGATAAGTGGCAACAGTGTTGATTATGGCAGAGGTAAGGTAAAGAGAATTACCTGCAGTAGATAGAGAGCCAAAATGAAGTACAGACGAAAACTGCATTCAAGATTATAAGAATTTACTATAACTACCTGTGTTACATTGCCAGAAGTTATAGTACAATAACTGTCACATCATGAACATTCATTGTAATTGTGCTACACTAAATCTCTTGTAACTTTCTTATCAACACTTTCTGCAACTACTTGGGTCACATGAAAAACATTTACTACAGATGAGTCATGCTATCAATAAGTACTACAAGTGCCTGTGTTGTATCAACATTTATTGCAAGTGCCCATATTTCTTTACTTATAATTACCCCACAACCTCTTTCTATGAAATAGTCCTGGCATTACCCAAGATGTCTTTCCAGAAGTTCCTGCACCACAAGGATGTGCTATCCCAGTAGTAAGGTGTTGTGGATTCCTTTGCAGTGAGAAGTTCTTTAATGAGACTGTACTCTCAATGATACAATCTCACCAAAGACAACTTTCCACTTGCAGTATAACTTCAGTCAGGCAGAGTCCAGTTACACCTAAAATCATATCACATCTACATTCAAGAACTTTTATCATATGATCAACATTAACTACTGGTGTCACATCATTTCCTTCAGCTTCCTATGTCACATCATCTACATCAACTATAATTACATGTGTTGCATTACATCTGTGAGTACCTGTGTCACATCAGTATTTGATGTAGCTACCTTTGTCACATCATCAACATTTACTATAGTTAATCATATCACATAACTCACAACATAAACATTTACAATACATGTCAAATCATCAACATTTACAGAGGAGCATCACATCATCATAATCATTTGCACTAATTGTGTCATATCATCATTTAGTGTAACTCTTGTCAGCATTCTAGTAGATATTTGTGTCATATCATCCAAAGTATATGTGTTATATGATCAATACTTACTTAACCCATATCACATCTTCAATATTTTAGTAAGAAGGGTTTCGCATGGAACAAATGTGTTACCTGCAGTGAAGTACATCATGGTTTTTAAGATTGAAATAAGAATGGGCAGAAATATTGAAAGAAAATATCAAAAAGACTCTATTAAGTTCCAAGGCTAAAGGTGGAGTTTACTTCAAGTTATAGCCATATTAAGTTCCAGGTTTAACCAATTCATATAGGGCCTAACTAAGGCAAAATGTAAACCAAGAATGGCTCTTACACCGTCTTATTCTGTAGATGCTGGGTGACAATTTTATAAAGTTTATGAGTGTCTGATTTAAACTTTTTTATTTTTGAATAAAGTTAAACTGCAGGTTAAGACATGACTCCTAACAATTATGGATGGATGTGACAATGATAACAGACACAGTAATCCTATAGAACTTTCCATGCTGTGCAGACAACACATAAATACTTTTATTATATCAGCATTCCTAGAAGCACAACATCAAATCCTCCTTTGACTATCTGTGTCATATTAAAACAGTTGGAGAATTAGCTAAAGATTGATTATGTTAGAAGAGATTAAGAAAGGCTGAATCATCAAAGTGATTAGAGATGCTTTTGGTTTAGGTCAGAAAGACTTGTCAGAAGAATGTGATATCAAAACACTCTTATTATGAAGGTGTGCTTAATTTCACAAAAAGCATCTTTGCTGTGATTTCTAGCAGAAATGAAGAGACTGGACTTTGTGTAAGGAAAGTGTTTCATAGCCTGATAAGCTCTGTACCTGATCCAAAAGGCATAAGAGCAGGAGTAATCAAATCATGATTGGTGAGAAAAGATCTGGTACATGAAGGGATGTAGCACTCCATTCAGGTTAAGATAACCTCCACTATACGGTCAGCACAAGTTAGAGGCACCCTGGCCAGCCAAGCTGTACCTATTCTCAGGAAAGTCAGTAAAGAAGCCACACAAGTATGACTGCTGATCTTTCCCTAAGTGCCAAAGCTGGCATTTTGAGGAAAAAGAGTGGGCATACCCAATCAGAAGCGACAGTAATAAGGCTTTAGTCAGGATCCTAAGGAGACAGAAGCAGTGCATGTATAGCGGGTAGGTTCAGAGGTCAAAAAGTGTTCAAGTATGTTGCAGAAGTGTTTGTAATAGTTGGGAATTGTGTTGTTTCTTCAATTTGTTCTAAATCATTAAGGAGGGATAAAGAAAGGGTCTTGGTTCCACTCCAACCAAGCAGGGTAGAGCCTTACTAATCCTTGTGGTGTACAGTGAAATTCCCTTCATAGAGGGTTTCAACACATGGATGTGATGTGTGAAGACACAGTGCTTCACAGCAGGATGTCAAACAGCTGAAGAATGGTACATAACTGGAGAAACTGGGGAAATATATATAAAGCACAAAGTCAAAGTTATAAATTGTAGAGAAATACTGAGCTAGAGGGCTTCAAAGTTAAGAGACTCAAGATCCATGAGTAGGCAACAGCTGTTTTTTACCACAGAAGGCATAAACAAAACACTTAGAACAGAAATGATGGTAATGATTACACTTGGATATCTGACTGTATAGAGGAGAAGCAGCCTCGAACAGCTGGGTTTTAGGAAGGATATCAAGGGAAGCAGCAGACAGATGGTGTTCTACAGAGGGAAGGTTAGATCTAAGGCTGTGAATATTGCAGAAATGAAAAGGTAGCTCTGTTTAAGGAAGTAGGATGGGTTAGAGTCACTTGATGGTGGTCAAGCAGGCCTTGGGAAATATCCAGCCTCTCTCAACTGGTGGCATCATTCTAAATAGGCACTGGAGAATTGTACAGCTGTTATGCACCCATAAATTTCCTTTTGAATAATAAAGGAAAAACTGGAATGCAGAACAAAGAAATGTATTTGTTACATGTTAAGGGTTATATGTGAAATGGAGAATGTGAGACTGTGGATTTAATGTCAATAACCCATGTGAAAATATGAAGAAGAAGGCAGAACCTTGAGCCAGGAAGGGGGAACATAATAAACACCACTGTACTGGTCCACTACAATGCTGTCAATATCCTTCCCAATACCCAGGCTGTAGTATATTTTCCTGGTTGGTGGTTGCCTATTACTTGCTTCTTCAGCATAAATATAATTCTATAAAAAAATTCAATTCTTTCTGCAATAACACATATCACTGAATCCAACTGCTTTCTCAGACTCATATTGTGGGTTCATCTTGCATTCATGCAGATCAAACTCTTAGAAGCTTTCTAATATCACCCTACCATTTGAAGAAATTGTCAGATTTACACATGTGTGAACTGTTCTCATTAGTTTCATGAAAGCTTGTAAATCATATATGGAGATTTTTGTATACATTTTTCACTGTCTGATTACTGTCATCCTTTCACTACTCCTAGAGAGAAAGTTTTCCTGTATATATTTTTCAAATTTTGATAACTGTCAACCCTTCACTACTCCCTGAGATACCTTTGCATTTTTTGTCACTACTGTGCTAAAATACTTAACTTACATTAGACTAAGAAAACCAGAGCCATATCTGATTTCCTCACCCCTTAAATTCAGTATCATAAACAATATAGAGAAATGTATTGGTAACAGCATTTAGAAGCTATTCTCTCATCAACCAGCCTCCTTACAAACTGCTTGTACATAGTTTCAATAAAATAAAGAATAAGAATCTTCTTAAAACATTGGCATGGCCAATTGCCCCTACATCAAAACAAACTTAAAATACTCTTAAAGCATCTGCACAACAAAGTGCCCCTACCTTTGTGAAAATATAGATGCCCTTAGAGTAGAGGCCATCGCTGATATCCCTGGCCACAGCAGGCTTGTCCCGCCATACCTCTGAGATGGCCATCAGGAGGACAGGCCAGAGAGCCACACCGGCCATAACATAGTGGAAAGCAGCACGATTATTGATGCTCTCCTGGTGCTGTGTTGAGGAGGTGCGCACGTCCCAGTACACAGCACCAACCACCACTGACATCACCCCAGCCACTAGCGTTATGGCCAACCAGTGCAGCATATTGTATGGGAATTGGTAGATCATCGCTCGTCTGCACCATCAACAGGAATATCTAAGTTGGTCATGCTTTTAAGAGGGTTGTGGCATGGTGAATTATATAAGGAAGAAGTTCATTATACAAAAGACAAACTTATATTCAAAAGTTTGCTGTAAAACACATTCTTCATTTCTCTATAAGAGATAACAGGAAAAACAATTCTCTTTTTTCTGATCAGAATGCATAATTCATAACTGATGAAAATTCTCAGTAGCAACATGACAATGTCCAAAGAGATATGCATGTAGTTAAACAACATGAAAGCATCTTAAAAACTCCATCATATTAACATAATCATTGAAATACATCCAACTTATGCTTCAGGCTGCTGAGGGACCACTATTCTAATTTGCTCTATGGTAGCCAACTATCAGCTCATATGCATACACTTTTACTCTATCAACGTGTTACCGTATAAAAGCCCATGCAGCAACTTGGTAACAGTTTAACCAGGATTCTAAGTGAACTATTCCTGTCAGATATCTTTCTCTCATTCATCTAAGTCCTCCATATCACCATCATGTATAACAAATAAACTATCTGTAGAAGTCAAAAAGGAGAAATCTAAGTCATTTGCATGAAAATAACTGCAAAGAACCATTTTTATAATTAACAATACGGAGAGTATAATGAAAAAAGAATGATGTAAGAAATCCACACAAGAGGACATTATAATACTCCATTCTGCACACGATGTAGTCACTGGCAAGCACTTACATCCAGAGCCCAAGAAGCTGAAGACAAAGATTTTCTTTGCGAACCATGGGAGGAAGTGGCCCTGGGTGACCAGGGTCACTCAGTGCCTCCTGCCGACGTCTGAATGTCTCTGCCAACATCTCCACTCTCTGGGATGACTCCAGCATTGCCTCAGCACTAAGGTCGTCTAAAGTAACTAAATCAACTGTGGAAAACATTTCCTTAAGAGAAGCGATTACCATTAATTGTAAAAGTTAGACTAGTTTATTTTCTAGCTATCATCTTTGTACATTAAATATTTCATTAACATAACATGCAATTCTTTTACAAAGGGTAAGAAAACAAGAACATGTAAGAATTGGGAAGAAGAGAAAGTACACTATGATAAGACATTAGCTATTAAGGGCAAAGATACTTTCTGAAATAGTTTGCTGTCCTGGATGTCATATTTGAGTGGTACGTAGTTTACAAAAGCTCAAAGAAACTACTTTCTATTGAAGTATATGTTGGTGCAGTCTGGACAAAGGCAGAGGCTACTATAAGATTTCAAGTGAATATTATAAAATACATACTATGGTCTGGAGCTGGATCTATATCTATACTGTGAGGTATACAAAGCTGATACTTGTGACTATTAGACCATTAATGTTCCTAAATAATCCTTCATGAGCACCACCCATTAGTGTCATTTCCTTAGGAGCATTTTATCCTATTTCATAACACCATAGTGAAAGAAATGAAAATGACATAAACTTCAACAGTAACTGATTGAAACTCTGTGGAAATATAAAGACGTACTGGAATGGAATTGAATTTAAATCAAATGTATATACCCAGAAAAGGACAGGCCTGTGATTTCAGTTTTTCATTCCGGTAAATTGTAACGTTATGTTTGAGTCCCCTCTATTCCTTAGAATGTGTTCACAAAATTCCCATTGAATTTTAACATACAAGCTAATAGTGAGTGACATTAGTGACATGAAAGGGGAGAGAAAACAAGGTCACACTAGGGTCAAGGGTTACTGAGAACCAAGGTATTTGTGCTGGGTACTGACGATAGTAGTCCGACGGATTCTTGTAGGCAGGACATGGGTACTCAATAAAGGCAAAGTATGGCAGCATCTCTCGCCGTCTCCCAAAGTACATGAGGCGGCCTGTGGAGATGAGTGCCACTCGAGAGATCATGGTGAAGATCTCATAGGTGGGAGGCTGGATTGTCAGGATCTGTGCACAAACAGTAGTGATATCCATAAACAAACAAACATCATAGAAGGCAAATGACAAAACAGTATACACAAGAATCATTTGCTATAACATAGAAAATACTAATTTTTCAAAGGCGCTGTGTAAAACCCTAAAGCATGTTAAGAACATAACATTTGCAACAGGAATTATCAAACTTTTCATCATCAGGAGAAGGACTGACCACATGTGCTCATTTTTGTCACTTTTTTCCAATGGGAAACTAGCAAAAAAAAATTCTAACACTTTGACTTTGCAATATTTTTTCTGCAATGAAAAGCATTACATGGTTTATAGTTTTCTAATGCTTTATGCACCACATATCTAGCCCTTTTAAATTGATAAGAGCTTTAAAAAACAACAATTGAAACATAAATGAAATAACTGCATATTGTGTAAATAAAGCAAACTGCAAACAACTGTTTCCTATTTAGAATATAACAAGCAGACCTGGAAGAAAGAAAAGTAATGCACCAATAAAGGAGAGTCTTAACAATGGAGCCAGAACCATCTTCAAACTCCAGAGGAAAATTATTCAATGAATGACCATGATCACTTACAATGAGGACATGGCACAGCTGTAATGCTAAAAGACATTTTCTTTCATACTTGTCATTTCTTGCTAAAACAAGATAACACCATGAACAGAAGAAAAAAAATGGCCTCATTCACTCACATCCATTCTCTAGCTGTCATGTGTAATGCACCATAACAACAGCCCCCTAACCACAACCAGGTACCACATACCTTTACGTGGTTTCCTCCAACCATTTCATGTGCCCTAGTTCAACCAGATGACAGCACATCATCCCCTGTAAACCACACCGGTCTGATTTGCTCTATCCCCTTGCATGCCTCGCATCCTCCTGCATGTTCACTCCATCATTCCACCTTTGTGGTTTTCCCCTTTCCTTGTTCCCTCCAATTCTGACATGTATACCCTTTTAGTCATCCCTTCCTTACTCAACCTCTCCAAATGTCCAAACTATTTCAGCACAACCTCTTCAGCTCTCTCATAAATACTTCTTTTACTATCAAACCTTTCTTATTCAATCAACTCTCCTCATACCAAATAATGTCCTTAAATTTTTGTTTCCATCACATTCACCTTCTTTATATTTTTGTCTAAGGCCCATGCTCACATCCATATAGCATGGCCATCTTTGTCCTTAGAGGCAGAGACATCTCTTTCCATATATTCCTCAATGTACCCAAGGCCTTTGCCCCTTCTCACCCACTGTATGGCTCACTTCAGCTCCCATGGTTCCATTTGCTGCTATATACACTCCCACTCATCTTAATATTCCATTTCCTCTAAATTCTCTCCACTCAAACTCACATTCCAAATAACTTATCTCTCTTCACTACTGAACATTATAACCTCGTTTTCATTCACATTTATTCTCAACTTTCTCCTTTTGCACACCCTTCTTAATTCAGACATCAGCTTCCACAGTCTCTTACTCAAATCTGCCACAAGCGCTGTATCATCAGTGTACAACATCCAACTCATCTCTCAGGCTCCCCACCCCAAACAGACTATGTAACTGCTTCTCACTCCAAAACCCTTGCATTCACCTCCCTCACAAGCCCATCCATAAGCAAGTCCAACAGTCATCATGACACTGTACACCCCTGCCACAGTCCCACCTTCACCTGCAACCATTTACCCTCCTCTCTTCCAGCTCACAGTTTCCCTTTGGAAACTACCATCAAAGGGGTGCCACAACAAACGCCTCCTAACATACACCAATCCATACGTTCTTCCGCCATTCTCTCCCTCCAATATTATTTCCCTCTATTTCCCCATGTTACAGGTGCTCTTCCTCATACACCAACCCCTTTAATCGTATTATCATCCACTCTCCTTGTAAACTCCTTGTATACGCTCCCCTCGTAAATATGCTGTACTCTCTTAATAAACACTCTTCACTGTTTCCAGCAGCTTTATTCCCACACCATACTTGCAACATCTTCCACACAGCATCTCTATCAGCTCTATCATGTGCTTTTTCCAGATCCATGAACGCCATCTACAATTTTTCTGCTTCTCCAAGTATTTCTCACTCACATTCTTCAAAGCAAACATCTGATCTATGTGTTCTCTACCATTCCTGAAGCCACATTATTCCCCCCAACCTGAAACTTTGTGCATGCCACCACCCTTTCAATCACCACTCCCCCTTGCAACTCTCCATGCACACTCTGTAATTTTAGCATTAACTCTTGTCCCATTTTTATACAATTGCACTGTAAATGTATTCTGCCTATCCTTCGGCACTTTTCCATGAGCCATATATACACTGAAAATCCTAACTAATCACCAACACAATTACCCACTTATTTAAGAAATTCGATGCAATCTCATCTACTCCAACTGCTTTGCCACATCCTATATCTGCCAGCCAATCATCAAACACACTTAACAAACATTCAAAATACTCACTCAATTTCCTCTTCAACTCATTTTTGCCTGTTATAATTTCCCCATTTGCTCCCTTCACTGTTGTTCCCACTCATTTTATTGTTTTTCTCATACAATTAATACACTCTGAAAATAATTTCTTACTCTAAGTGAAGTTTAGTGATAATCACAAACCTAACTATCATTTGCCCTCTTCTTTAGACCCTGCACCTTCCCCTTTATCCCCTGTCTATCATCAAGTTGCTGGATCCCATACAGAGGCTGGGAAGCAGCAACCAAATGCATGTCACAGGTCCAAACCTTGGGGATGGTGACATGAGAATAATGCCCAAAATATTACCTTTAGAATAGGAAGAGAACACCAATATCACAACATAGAAATAGGGACATTTGAAGAGAGCAGATGCTAGGAGAATTTAAATAGGGAAGGTTTTTGATTCTACTGTAGTTAACAGAGAGATGGAGGATAAGCCATCCCAAATGTGAGAGCAATATTCCATATTTGGGGGAATAAAACACCAGTAAATACAAGACAGCTGCTCACAAGAAAAATAATTATGGCACCTATGCAACACTCCCAGCTTTTGGGAAGATTTTGTAATGTTGATTATGTGGGGTTTCCAGAATAGAGTAGAGAATAACATTATGCCCAATGTATCTATGTTATTACAGGGTGGACTTCTGATGTTTTCACAATGAACATACAGAAATAAACAAGTCTTTGAAAAATATATAAGGAGAAATTGCATTTTCCCACCATCAAAAATCATAAGGTTACTGCTTCCCCACTTTGAAATGTTGCATGGGTTCAAGCTGAGGGAAGAAAATGAGTCAATACAAGAAAGAGAATGAGTATTAAAAGAAGGAGGAAGGGAAAAGTAAGTTGAAGTATGTAAAGTGGAATAATTTATTGGGAGCAGATTGAGTATAGGCAATACAACAGGACCCTGAGGAACCCCGCAACTGATAGGATAGGAGAGGGAAGTTGCTCCATTGATGACTACTATAATGGAATGGCTGGAGAGGAAGCAATTCATCAGAGATCAGAGAGAAGCATTGAAACCAAAGGAAGGGAGTTTAGAGAACAAAAACTTGTACTACACCCTGTTAAATGCTTTAGAGATATCAAGAGCTACTACAAAAGTTTCACCAAAATCCATGGGAAAAGAGGACAAGAGGTGAGTTATGTAGGACAGAAGATCACCAGAAGACCTAGCTCTGCAGAATACATACCAGTGATCTGTAAGAAAGAAATGGGATTCAAAGTGTTTGAGAAAGTGAAAGTCTATGATTATTTCAACCAATATGGAGATTGTGGAAATGAGAGTTATGGGATAAAAATTGGAAATGGTTATAGAAGTCTCCTTTCTTAGGGATGAGCCATATAAAAGCTTGCTTCCAAGCAGATGGGAAAGTCTTTTTTGGACAGAGGTAAAATAGGTGAGCAAGATAAGTGCTACCTCAGAGGCACACTCTCTTAGAACCCAAGGAAGTTAGCTCTCTAAGACATATGCCTTGTCCAACTGAAGCTAGGAGGGTACCCACAAAACCCTGCATGAGGAGAATGTGGGAGATGGCATAAGTTTAATGGGAGGAGATGAGGGCAGAGGTTTATAAGATGAATTATCCAAAGTTGAGTTTGAGGAAAACAATGTTTTACAGTGAGCTGCCCATCAGTTGGAGAGTTAGCAATAGATTGATCAGGCTCGAAGAGAGGAGGAAAAGTTAAATTACAGAAGTTGTTGAAGATGCTTTTGGTTTACGACCAAAAAGATTTGTCAGTAGTAAAGTCAGCATACTTTCCTTTTATGAAAGTGCACTTGGCTCTTTGAAGAATGGCTTTGGAGTGATTCTGCCAGATATAGAAGTGGACTGGATTTCTTGGGAAAGGAAGACTTTCATGGTCTGGTATGCACCATTCCCAATGTGACAAGCATCAGAACAGGAGGGATCAAGCCATGATTGGTAAGGAAAAGATTTGGAAGATGGGATGTAGGACTTGATCCCAGCCAAGATGACCTCTGCTATGTGCTCAGCTCAATATAAGGCATAGTGACTAGAGAAGCAGTATCCATCCCAGGGGAAAGTCAATACAGAAACAAGCAGGGGAAGCCTCTGAGCTCTCCCTAATTGCCAGAGTTTCCATTTCACGGGGGGATAGATGATGGGTGTGTGCAATTAGAATCAACAGAAATAAGATTGTACTGGAAGGTGAAAAAGTGAGAAGTGAGAAGTAAGGAAGTAGAGTTGCTGAATCAAAAGAAAAAAGTGGATCATGAAAAGAGTATTTTGAAGAACTGATGAATATGGGAGAAGGTGAGGCAGCAGTTGGTATCTGCATGGGTATGAAGGATGGAAGGAAAAGGATACAAGTGCAGGACCTATAGCAAGAAGGGAGGTGAAAAGGGTGATAATGAGGCTGAAGGTAGGAAAGACACCTGGAGTGGATGAGATTATGGTGGAAATGTTGAAGTATGGGGGAGGAAGTGTAACAGAGTGGATGCATTTGATATGTAAGTTAGCATGGAAACAGAAGGGTTGAGCATGAGGAGTGGGTAAAAGCTATTATTGTTCCTTTATTCACAGAAAAAAGTGCTAAGGATGTATGTAGCAAATATAGGGGAATTAGTCTGTCAAGTATACCAAGAAAGGCTATGCAAGGGTGATGATTGATAGAGTAATGGAAGTGACTGAATGCAGATAAGTGAGGAGCAAGGGGGCTTTAGGAAACTTTCATTCATCTCAAACTTTCCCCATAGCAAGTTACTTGTTGAAATGGGCAGTTAAGGGTTTAACTATCTCATTTTTTGCCTCTTTCTTTGTTCTTTGATAAAACTCATCAAGGCCTACCATTTTATTCATTTTCATTCTGTTTATTGCTGAAATTGTGTCTTGGCTTTTGTCAATTTGTTAGAAAATATTTTCCCTCTGTTATCAATGATACTGGATTTGGAACATGGATTGTTTCTTTGATTGTAAGTACAACTGCAAAAAGTCATTTAATAATTTTGCCATGGCTATGTTGTCTTGAACCAAGTCACCATTTTCCATAATGAATGGACCTACTGACTGGATAATGACTCTCTCACATCTAACAAAGCTGTAAAACTCATCAGGGTTACTTTTCCTATTTTGGATATTTTTCCATGACTGTCATTTCTACCAACATAACTTGCAATGTTGAAAGTGACTTCAAAAGTACTTTCTTAGTGACCACTTGTACCAAGCTTTTCAGCAATTTTAACTAAATGAATGAGATCCTCATCTGTACAATGAATGAGAAAAGGCTGACAAACTGGATATGTGTCAGAAGCAGAGTGAACAAGGAGAATGGGGAGACCATATTGGAGACGGAAGGATGGAGTGAGAAAGATTTTGAGCAATCAGGGCCTGAACATACATGTTGGTGACTGGCATGCACAGGATAAAGTGAATTAGAATGATGTGGTATAATGGGATCCAAATTGTGTCAGTGGCTTGGACCAGGGTGTATGCAACTTCCAGGATGAACCATGGGAAGGTCTGTGGGGCCTGGTTGTAGAGAGGGAAGAGTGGTTTCAGTGCCTTATGCATGACATCTAGAGAATGGATGTTAGTGGATGCGGCCTTACTTTGTGTGTTCCTGGCGCTACCTTGCTAATGTAGGAAACAGTGATCAAGTATGGAAAAAATGAACAGAATTTATCATACAGTATACATATTATAGTATCTTATATTTCCTGGTATATGAATACTGCAGCTTCTCACCAGTATAAGGTTTGGTACTGTTTTACTAATAAGAAAATCCCCTAATCTCCATTAATTAGATTATTTGATTTACACATTTTTGATTTACTCAAATGTTATCAAGAACATAACTATTGTAAATCGCAAGTCCTTGTATAGTTTCTCCCCTATCCCCAGAGTTAATGCCCCTTTAATCGACTTCTATGACACACAGGGAATACATGGGGAGTATTCTCTCCCCTTACAGGTGTCACTGAGCTCTGTCTGCATTAAGTTACATTGTGAATGAAAAGTTACCTCTGGGTGATTGTATCACTGACAGTACAGTCTTGTCAAAGAATCTCTAACTCCAAGATTGTTCAATATTTCCCTGCTACAACAAGAAATGCAGCCTTGGAGCTGCAGGAGCTCCTGAAAAGAGGTTCTGGGTAACACCAGGACCCTTACTGAGAATGAAGTCCTGAGGAAATTATGAATATATATTCTACTTACTCCCTGCTCCAGGAGTCCTTTGATCTTTATGAAACTCCCGCAGTGCATACCAGGAGGAACCATAGGTCATAAAGTATGGTGACACTGTGTGTGTACCTATGAAGGGAGAGTGCAAGATAATTGAACAGTAAGTGTCCAGTGTCTCCATTGTGATAGATGCACTGAGGCCAAGAAGAGAACTGGGATGTGCCTAATTAGTGTTTGTCATGATGCAGCGATGGGCGCTGAACAGATGGAAAACTGTGACTGATGTTTGTCTGGGGAGTGTGGTTTTATGTGCATGTATGTCTGATAGGATATTGTTTAAGACTAAGTTGGGAGGGCAGTTGTTTAGTGCTTGTCAGGTAAACTCAGTGTGTATGTGTTACGTCAGTGTTATATTTGATGGAGGTGAGGGGATCTATTAATAGAGGTTGCTGAAATGTGAGGAAAGGAGTAGGCTTTTCATATCTGATCATGGATTAGTTGTTAATTATGGAATGATTTGGGAGGTAGGGGTCTAATGCTATTGCAAAGAATTGTGCACTGAGCACATTGAGGTAAAATTGTATTGGGAGGATCTTTGTCACATTGTGTAGGTGATGAGAAGTTGTGGTTACCAGGTAGCCAGGGATTGTTTTGGATGCTTTGTTATGTGTGATTAACAGCTTTTTTATATTTGCTTATGAGAGGGTGGAAAGCCAGGAAGATGAGGCATAGTTTAGAGTGGAGCAGATGAATTATTTATATAGGATGTTAAGGGATCCTTTTTCTGGTCCAAATCTAATGCCAGTTAGTATTCTGGGGGAATTTACTTTCTGTGTTGCTTTTGTATAGATCATTTTGATGTAGGACATTGATGTTATGGGTGTGCCCTATGTGATACCTAGGATTGCCCATTCAAGGTGACTAGACGTTGTGAGATCGTTTTGGTTCTGTCTGGAATCAAAGGTGATTGAAGACTTCTGTGGAGATGCAGTCATTCTTATTTGTCAGCACTAGTTCCAATGGTGTAATGTTCTGCTGCATGTTTGTTGTAGCTAATGTTATGTTAGTGTGTTGTGATGTGATTGAGAAGTTGTTTGCACATGAGAGGACCTCTATGTTGTGGCTTGCTGGAGGTAATGGGAGGTTGCACAGGAAGAGACTGAAGAAAGTTGGGGAGAGAACAGCTCCTTGGGGAACTCCATTGTAGAGTTCATGGGCTTTAGAGGTGAAGCCATGTTGAGTGACTAGCATGGCGGCTGGCTAACCAAACTGGTTTACCATGTTTTGGCATGGGAGGTGTCAAGTATCTTTTGTGTGAAGCTATATCAGGGGACAGTGTCAAGTGGAATGTGGATATCTATTACCAGAGCATTGTGAAGGATGGTGGGTTGTGGTTGGTAGAAGCTATGAACAATATGTTGTGTGAGGTTAGTGCAAAGCATGTTTGAGCCTAAATCCATGTTGTGTAAGTGAGAGTGGGATATCTTACTTCATGTTTTGTGGATCAGTTTTTCACAATTCGGATATTGAAGATAGAAGTTATAAAGAGTTGTAGGAGGGGAGAAGATGGGTGATTTGGGGGGTTTTAGGACTGGTATTGTGGCACGAGCTTCCAGTTGCTAAGAATTTTGTTGTGTAGTTAGTAGTTGGAGATATCTGTGAGTGCTTTGACTACACCTGAGCCAAAGAGTTTTAAGTCTAATGTTGTCAGAGCCTGTTGCAGAGAGTTCTGTAAGGTTTTCATCACATGGCTTGTAACAGTGGGAGTGAAGGGTGGGTGGGCACTTGTTTCTGGATGGATCTTGTGTAGGTTATTCATGACTTTCCTGGTTAGGTGTGAAATTGGTTTGTGGCTGATTTTTAAAGAGTTTCTCATGAGTATTTTTGTGTGTTCTTTGGGAGAAAGGATGTCACTGTAAAGAGTATAAAGTGCCTCATGAGTTGGGGACTGGATTTATGCCGAAAATGTGGATCTTCTTTAACTCGGCACATATTAGTTGCTCTAGGTCTCATGGTTCATACTGACGAGGAAGTGCCAATATGCAGTTTGCCTTTCAGTTATTTAGTTAGTAATTGTGTAATTTAGAGTTTGAAATAGTTCTCTGACATCTGTTTATGGTTAGTATTTTTGTATGAGCTAGTTTCTTTGTTTAATGAGGTGTCTAACTTGTGGGGATAAGTTTGGGTTATGTTTCTATGTCCTTGTGTTATGTGCTTTTTGCTGCCTTAACTGGATATGTTGATGAAATGTGAGACTGCATGATATTAGGATGGGAAATGACATATACTGAGGTTGTGGAGCTTTGTTTCCATGTGCTGTGTGAAAGAGTCTGCTTTTCTGTAGTTTGTGTATTTCTGGTGTTTAGGTGCGATGGGTGGACGGGTTGGAGTGTTATCAGGATGGGCAGGTGGTCAAAGAAAACTTAATGTGGTGCTCCAGGTGGTTATTGTGTGTCGTGCTGGTATGCAAAGGATGATGTCTACTGAGGCCAGCTACTATAGGTGATGGGAAGGGAGTTTGGTTGGTTGGTTGGGAAGGTTGAGGATACTGAAAGGTTGCAGTTAGTTTATGAATAGTTCACCTCTGGGAACATGAGTGTTAAGTACTAAACAGAGTGGGATGGTGGGCAACGAAATCTCCACAGAACGTAGGTGTTGGGTACGTTGGTCAGGTTTTGCAGTTACGGAGTACAGCTGGAGGGGTATATGGAAGGGGGGGTTGTATTTTTTTCTTATGTTGAAGGCTCCAGTCACTGACAAAAGTCCACATCAAGGCCGGGCCCTAACTGAAATATAGAAAGAATTGAGAAAGGGGGAAAAACTGACAGGGAAAGAATTTACAAGTTTTTGAGGAAGTGAAAAACATGTCTCTTGAAATGAGCCAGGTCATAGTTATTGGGAAAGACATGAGAGGGTAGAGAGTTCCAAAGCTTCGACGTG
>JAYMFT010368106.1:0-22005 GCA_038088735.1 Panulirus argus
ATATATATAGATAATGTACACGGGAATACATTGAAAACCAGCGACTATGAGGCTCAAAATAACAAACATATACATAAGATGTGGGACACATAAATACCAATAAGTACATAATAATAACAAATGCACACAAGACCAACCACACAAATATATAAACCATAGACTAGTCCGTATGTAGAGATAAATCCCGATCCTCAGATCAACCTACCCTGCCTAAAAAATTAATCACACTGGATATGTTTCAACATATTAATCATGCCCTCACTCGGGCTGACGTTCCCACAGCAGCCACCGGCCTGTTATACTGCTTCTGAAACACTGACTAGCGCTGTGACTGTGGAATTACATATTTTATTTTCTTAACTTTGTTTTAATGAGACTCAGCTTTGAGAAAAGTCGTTCGGCATGTGCATTGGATGTTGGGAGGGAAAGAATGGCTGGAGCAGAATGAGACAATCTTCGGAAGTAGTGCACACCAAAATCATTCTCAAAATTATACAGGTCACGAAAGAAGGCCTCAGGGTTCGTCATGACCTTCATAGAGTCTGGAAAGGTTACCGAGTCCAGGACTCCAGGTGCCTCCACTCATCATCTAGTAGCCGTATGTCGTCCATGTACACACCAGGGAAGTTATGACATAGGTCACTAAGTGATGGCATGAAGACCCTTGTTTGGGGATTGATGACATTCTTTACCATTAGGTATTCACACATCTTTAGCTTCAGATTATCTAAAGGAAATCGTTTACGGATTTCCTAGCACGCCACAATAAAAAGCAACGACAACGTCGTCGTACGTCATTTACCTTTGTTACGTCAGCGTTAGAATACTCGGGTGACTGCGTTAACCTGTGAACTTCAGCTCCAAGATACATCTGACTTAAAAGTAGAAAGTTTTTATCATCAGCAAGATCAACCGTAGATGTATCTGATTTACTGTTTACATGAGGGCTACTCATATAACACCTTAGAAGATTCCTGTACAGTTTATCACACATAGCACAGATATGGTGAACGGTTGATTCAGATCTCTGGAAGAGAAGATTGAATTCTGTGGATTTAGGGAGAATGAAATTAAGATTATTAAAGTATAGAAACACCGACGGATCTCGTAAGCTTTCAAGGATGGAGGTTGCAGCTATCTGTCTCTCTTCCAGCTGTTTGTAAGTAGTATACAGTGTCAGAGGTTTCCACTGTTTCAACACACGTTTCATTGTCATATGTTGCGCACTAGATCCTCACACTGTCGTGGTAACGTGTTGGCAGCTTGTGACACACACAGATGAACAGAATGACAAATACATTTGAATATAGTGATGCCTGAACCTCTGTATCCAATCTACTTACTACAGAATTAGTATTTCCCATAATATTACTGGCACCATCTGCAGCAAATCCGATTGAGTTGTGTACGGGTATATTATTTTCATCCAAACAATTTATGATTTAGTAAATTATAACCAGTGGAGCCCTCAAACTTATGGCCTCGCTCATACAAAGAGACCGCTTTGTATTTTCATAGATGATTTATCGAAGTATTTTACGACCACCTTGCAACTCTTGTCTGATCCTGCATCTGTGGTCTCATCAATGATAATGGAAAACTTATTCTGTAACTTTTCCACCAGCGTGTTCTTTGCAAACCTAACCATCTCCCTAATAACCTTGGTTGCCTTTGTTCTCCTCAGTTGTATATGTTGCATCATCTCTGAGACAAGGAGCACATCCTTGAACACGTCAACTATATGGTCTACAACACTAAAGGGTATGTTATGTTCAGCTAATAAGGCGTTTGTCTTTATCTCAGCCCTGGTTACACGATACTGAAGGTCATCTTCGGTATCTGAGGGGTAAGAACCACAGTATTGTTCCTGGTGTGGATCTGCGATATCCTGTCTTTTCACCGCTGTTTTGTCCGCAGCAAAAGTACTGTTACGTCTAAGGCACCGGGCCCTGGTAGGCTCCCCTTCAACTTTAGTCAGCCAGCCACGAAAATTCTCATCCACCAACCAAGCGTCCCTGAACTTACTTTTTGGAGGCATCGCCACCGTCTGTAAATGAAGGCGAATAGAACCACAAATAGTTTATGGTAATCATGTATAAGTACGCTAAATGAACAACGTATCGCACTGGTATTCATATTAACACAATACAACGTTTTGTAAATAGTATATTAAACGGACAGTGATCCACACTGATTAAAGTCTCGTTAATCAGTAGCATAGGTGATGTTGATATTCTACGGACAAACCAGAAATACAACAGGATGTTTTGTAGGTCTTAAGGCCTTTAACGATAATCGAGTATTTAATATACAATTTTTCCGGTAATTAACTCTGCATTAAAATTTGGCCAGTATAATGCAACTTGATTAATTATATAATAATAAGTACAATGGCAGCCTATATTATCATAGACGTTAACGCTACGATAAGAACGATACCTTACACTGGTATATGCCATATCCTTCACAACGCCTTAATAGTAGAACACATTACCTTCGTCACAGCTAACTTACAAGATCTCTGCACCAATTTCTCCACAAAAGTAAACTGGTGAATCAATAAAATGTGCTACCCATTAAGGCCCTGATATCCTATAAATCTTAATATATTTTCTTATATAATATGCTATATAAACAGGCAAAAAATTATCAAACTAATGTTAATCTAGTCATGCATTATGATAATTTTTGAATAGATATTCTATACATTTCTGAAAAAATTTAAATTCAAAATGCGGAATATATTTTCTGCACTCTTCATGACATGACGTCTTCATTTCCGCATTCCCTGGTTCCCGCGTCTTTTTACTCTGCATAGCAGACGATATTTCCGCGCTTTGGCAACTTTGGCTGCCATCTGGTCCTTGGAAGCGAGGTGCTGCTGCGTTTTTTTTTTCTTTTTTGGGGGGGAATGCACAAAGTTCATCAATCAAGAGTCCCCCTGCACAAAAGCCACCTCGATAAAAGCCCCTATATGAACTGATTTCTAGCAAAAGCCTGCTGATACCTTAAGTATTTATGTGTTAACTAATTTAGTTAAATACACTCAAATAAATTATCACTTATAGTTTTAGCATCACTCAATATAATGACTTCATCCATAATAATGAAGTTGAATGAATCATCAGATAAGCTATCAATCATCATCTTTTCCATGACAAGGATGAGACGAGATACGTGGATCAAGACTAATATTGACCGCTATAATTTTCTTTGCGTAAATTTATTCTTTAAAGTGTTTATTTCTGTAATGACTACTAAACTTGAATAAATAATCAAATAAAGCTGTTATTGCCTCATCACCACCGTCTATCAATTCACAAGGCCGGATCGAGATCAATCGATGGACATCAGTCAAAAATTTCCTTTGTTGTAGGTATCGTCCGAACAGGTTTCATTGCGTCTATATATGTGGTGAAGTTGAATAATTTACCAATCAAACTATTGTTAACTGTCTCATCATTACGCAAAGATAATTACAATGATAGTAAGGAAAGTCCCAGATCCACATGGACAGTTCATAAAATTATATATATATATATATATATATATATATAATACCACATCAAAAATGTCATAGTGAATCTATATAATCATTTTGAAAACAATGGAGACGTAAGGGACAAAGGTATTTGCATATATTGCAACAGTAGCACCAAGCAATGTTTTGGGGACTGAAGTGTTGGTAATTATTAAGGGACGAATTGTCGATGGTGGCTAATGTGTTAATAAGTATCATAAGCAGAACTGTCGGCCAACCAAGTTGATAAGAATTTCTTTTAACTCCAAATATCAATTCTCTAAACTCTCTAGAGAGTGCTTTAACTTTTTATAATATCGCAGAATATATAATGCTCCAAATCAAGCATTTCACCTTGAATTTAATTCTCCAAAGACTATACTATCATTGTAAAACAATATCACTCACCATCTTAGGATACTTTAGACCCATTACTATACTGGTAAATTATAATTATCAGCGAAACCACTGCAAATTCCTGTGCTTAACAGCACTCGAAAACATTCCGTCTCGTTTCGGTTAATTGTAGGATTACGGATTAAAAGATCCTTCACAACATTAAAATTCTGCTTCCCCTTATACTAGGTATCCTGTCTCCCGGTTAAACTGAAAGGATCACGGGTTTCTAGAGCAAAAAGATTCATCAGTCGTCACTCACCTTGGACATTCTCTTAGCTGGTTTGTTGACAACTGCATTCGGCTGGAGCGGCGCGCGCCTGGCAGCACGGTTGCCAACGCTCTTGACACAAGATTCGGTCACATTGGTGTTAAATATACCCAGCAAGAATCTTGTCGGATTCAGCGAATATACTTGGTAAGATTTAAACCTACGCAGAATCAGATGGAAATGACTCCCAGTAGATGTTTATGAGCAAATTTTATTTTTTCTTAATTATGCCAGAAGACAACATGATACCAGCAAATGGTAAAATCTGGCACACTTCCCCAATCAGAGTGACGACCAACATCGGCCTACAATCAGTCAGCTGTCGCATTCAGTACAATTCATGGCCGCGTTCATCATTTTTCAGAAATTCAAGTGATCCCATTCATCAGGCGATGACTGTTAGAAGAGTCAGGGTACCCGTTTCTTGGCTGGTGCTTTCTGCCCATCGACTGCGAGGCCGTCACGTTAATGTCGTAAATAATCACCGATCGAAAAATTTTGGACACCTTTAGGTATTTTAGGTAATTCTAAGACCATACATTGTCTTTTGCAGTTTATGATCCTTGTTTATGTCGCGAACAATATATTTGTTCACTTCGGAAAATGTGATGGGCCTCTGTTGGGAAGTTCGAGTTTTTAGCAACATTTAACGTTACTACATCCGGTGTTGGTAAACACCTTTCACACCATCCGGTTTCTCGCCGTGAACGGCCACGGTTCGGCGCCGGAGGTATCTGTGACCTCTTTCAAACTATCCGTGACACCTCCGGCGCCGAACTGTCTAAACACAGTTCACCAATGTGTACCCTGCAACGGAAGGAGTTGGGTCGTAGGCAGCGTCTGAAAGCCCTGTACGTCTTGCATTTAAGGAAAAAAGAAAAGGCGGCAGTGCAGAATCCACTGGATACACCCTATCAACGAAACACTTGCGGATTTCTTTATGAGTGAATACATGGTTCTCTGTCCTGGTAACTGTCGTGTAGTAGATTTCCTTGTATATGTGAGTAACATTTGTTCTCTGTAGGACTGTTTTGTGGTAGCAATGAATGGCATCTTATAACTGAAAATCATGGTGCAATTCACAGCACACTACCCTCCAATCAAAGCTGGTCAAATTTTGACTCTTGTAGTCATCTAGACTCCTGTCCCATAAAACTGGCTTTTCCTCAACGAAGGATATCAGATGGTCTATGTCTATTTCATCACTTTCCATACTAATGACAAATAAAACACGTCAGTGCAGATATTGCACGCCTGTTGCACCAACAAAGAAAAAAGCGGGACTGATTGGTGAGTGGCAGCCGTAAGCAGACGCGGCAGACTGCCGTGCAGTGTGAAGACGGCCTAAAGCAAGCTCAGTCGACTGGCTAGCCACGAGATCGGACGGAATCCGACGAAGCCAGTCGATGAGCTTGCTTTAGGATATCTTCACACTACACGGCATTCTGCCGCGTCTACGCATGGCTGAGGAACAAATTCTAACTTGATTTAGTTCGGTAATCATAACTACCCTGCAGCATATTAAATAATCATTATATTTTGATTTGCTGCTAATTGTTTTCGTTTTTCACCAAATTCATAATGAAAAATTACTCATTTGATTTAGTTATGTACTGATAACAACTCTACACCTTATGAAAAAACAATGTTTTATTTCTCTGCTGCAAATTGTTTTAATTTGGCAATGTACAGCCTGTCATGCACAAGTATGATTAATAACATTATATCATATACTTCATTTTGGTGTTCTCATGTTGTACGCACTTCTGTCAGCATTGTAGCAGTCCATCAAAAGTGTCCATGGAGATATGAAAGTAGTTAAAGAATTTTACATCATCCCTTCTTTGTTCTTCACACAGTACGGCAAATACTCCCACTGTGTCTCTTTGTTCGCTGAGAGGGTGTATACAGTGGATTCTGCACTGCCGCCTTTTTTTCTCTTAAATACAAGAGGTACAGGGCTTTCAGATGCTGCCTGCGATCCATCTTCTGTTCCAGGGTACACATCAAGTGAAATGTGTCTAGGCACGGTCCGGCCACTGCGAGAAACCGGATAGTGAGAAAGAGGTCTAACAATCACAGAAATACTTTCCAGGTCTTTTATTTGAAGGAAAATTTATGTGAATTAAGTAGACCGAAGTTCACGACAATTTCCAACCTTCGGGCCGCATGCGCTCCCCGTACCGACCTTCTGCAGCTATCGGCGCTCTAAGAAAAAATAGCTATGTATAAAGTACTTTCAACTGCGTATCCCACGAGAGGCACGTCTAAAGTACCGCAAGACTTGCAGCTGCCTCCAGAAGCAGATTTGAGATAGCGTTACAGCTGCATCTGCCATCAGCTTCATAATGCTGGTCTGACGAAGCGATACTCCTGCATCTGCCACCAGAGGCGGGTCTGAGCAGGTGCTTCGCCTACATCTGGTTCAATCAACTGACAGCACGTTGCTCCCTGTATAACAAATCGCTCCCATTTCCCCTGTCCCATGTGCAGCTCAAACCCTCCTGTAGTATTCTAGTCCCAAGCTCTCAAAGCAAATCCCACTCCATTGTTTCATCTCCAATTTGGAGTCTCTCTCTCTCTCTCTCTCTCTCTCTCTCTCTCTCCCACTTCTGACTCGTATATCAACCTCTTCCAAGGCATCCCTTTAGGAATTTTCACCACGAGCAAATTTTCAAAAGGGCCCATTTATGTCCAAGTAGATAAATACTAACTATATTAATAAAAAGCTCACAGGGAATATTACAATTCACACTGTTATGCCAAAATGGGCCTTGGTCCTTGATAAAAAGCTCATATGCAATATCACAATTCATTGTACTATACGTTTATTTAGACAGGGTGATATCTATCTTAAATCAGTTGTTGAAAAAGATGCATATGGTGTTACCAGTGATTAAAATGATGAATAAATATACTTGAAAACTTTTGCAGATAGCATATGACTATAATATTGCAGATCATCAATGTGTGCCTTTGCCGAATAAGCTTTACTTTGAACCCTGGCTTATGGAGAAAGTTATTGCTACAATGGACAAGTTAAAGAAAAAAGACTGTAATCCTTATGAGCTAAACCAAATGTTCATTGAGAAATTGGCTGTGTATCCGAAGGAGAAATGTTAGTCATGTGCACTGTGATGGTTTAGTTATTGGAAGTGGAGCTGGATATGGCATTCTTATAAGGGAATTCTATGAATATGATATTAGTGTAGGAGAAGGAATATCTAAGAGATCTGGAAACAAGTTCCAGCACTATGGCAGAATTGTATGCTATATATGTGGGTCTCAAATAGGCCCTTAATAGAAAAAAACGGTTTATGGGTTTGTAGATCGTTAAAGTGCTATTTTAGCATTAAATTCGAAAGCTCGTGTGGATGCGGACATTACTTTATTATGTAAGAAAAGTATACATGGTATAAAATCACTAAGATATGATGTCAGCTTTATGCTGATTCCATCTCATTGTGGTATAAATATATTTGAATGATGTGGCAGATCAGCCGGCTAAACAAGGGTGTAGTAATGAAACAATTGAATATTAAAAGAATTAAACTGAACATGGTTAAAATACGCCAACAACGGGAAATGGATAATGTAAGAACAATTTTAAGTATTAGTAGTAGCAGTATAAAGCAATATTCAAAAATTCTGAACCCTACAAACTTTACTTTTGGTAAAGCATCAGTAAATTATGATGCATTTATGATGAGACTTCGTTTAGGACACAAATATTATTGGCAGTATATTGAAGGAAATGATGGCATTCTTTGTGAACATTGTGGGAAGGTGAACTCCCATTCATTATACCATTACATTATAGAATGGAACTGTATTGGGCAGTTTAGAGGATACAGTGTTACTGATGAGACATAGATGGGGTGTTTTTGTGAAGGAAGATGCGATGAGGGATATTATGAAACTGTTTCATAAAATAGACCTAAAATTTTAAGAAAAAGTTTATATTTCTTTAATTTTTGAATACAGTGTAATTTGAGCTTGTATGGGTGAGCTGGTTAGCATGCGAACCAGCTCCCTTTGATGCATTTGTCAATAAACATTTTGAATTTGATTACAATTCACATTTCTGTACCGAAAAGGGCCTAGTTTCTTGGGACAAAAATGGCCTTTTGCTCTATTTTTCTGGGGTAGAAAGAAAAGCATATTGAGGGAATTGCCTCTTTATAAATTATGTCAAAATATGTCCTGACCTCTCCTCACTCATTTTCCCCGTATGTCCAAACCATTTCATCTCTCTCTCTCTCTCTCTCTCATTCATAATGCACCGAAATCACAGCTTCCTATCATCATCCAGGCCCTACAGACCTTTCCATGGTTTACCCTGGACCTTTCACATGCCCTGTTTCAGTCCATTGACCGCACGTCGACCCCAGCATACCACATCCTTCCAATTCACTCTATCCTGTGCACGCCATTCACCATCCTTTATGTTCTGGCCCGTCACTCAAAATCTTCACTCCATCCTTCCACCTCCAATTTGGTCTCCCGCTTCTAGTTCCCTCCACCTCTGAAACAAATATCCTCTTTGTCAACCTTTCCTCACTCATTCTCTCCATATGTCCAACCATTTTAACACATCTTCTTCAGCTCTCTCAATCACACTCTTTCTAATACCACACATCTCTCTTACCCTTTCATTACTTACTCGATCAAACCATCTCACACCACATATTGTCCTCAAACATTTCGTTTCCAACACATCCACCCTCCTCTGTACAACCCATGTCTCAAAACCATATAATACTGTTGGAACTACTATTCTCTCAATCATATCCATTTTTGCTCTCTGAGATGACATTCTCTCCACACATTCTTCATCACTCCACCATCCTATGACTCACCTCAGTTTCCATGGTTCCACTTGCTGCCAAGTCCACTCTCAGACATCTAAAACACTTCACTTCAATTTTTCTCCATTCAAACTTAATCCCAACTAACTTGTCCCTCAACCCTGCTGACCCTAATAGCCTTGCTCTTATTCACATTTACTCTCAAATTCCTCCTTTGTACACTTCTCCAAACTCAGTCATCAACTTCTGCAGTTTCTCACTCGAATCAACCACCAGTGCTGTATCATCAGCGAACAACAACTGGCTCACTTCCCAGGCTCTCTCATCCCCAACAGAATAAATACTCACCCCTCTCTCCAAACTTCTTACATTAACCTCCCTAACCACCCCATCTATAAATAAATTGAATAAACATGGTGATATCACACAACCATGCCACAAAACCAACCTTCACTGGGAACCAATCACTCTCCTCTCTTCCTACTTGTACATATGCCTTACACCCTTGATAAAAACTTTTCACTGCTTCTAGCAACTTGACTCCTGCACCATATATTCTTAAGACCCTCTAAAAACTATCTCTATCAACTCTATCATATGCCTTCTCCAGATCCATAAATGCCAGATACAAATTCACCTGTTTTTCTAAATATTTCTCACATGCATTCTTCAAAGTAAACATCTGATCCACACATCTTCTACCACTTCTGAAACCACACTGCTCCTCCCCAATCTGATGCTCTCTACATGCCTTCACCATCTCAATCAATACCCTCCCATACAATTTTCCATGTATACTACTGCCAGCCTGCCAGATCTCATCACATCTGACACTGATCCAGTTTCACGAAACTCAGCAATTAACGATCGCACAACACTGTGATGTGGTATGGGAATGTCATGATACTTCCCAGCAAACGTCTGTCCCACTTAATCTTTATACTGGTCCACACAACATAACACCTGTTCCACTAAAAACACTCGAGTTACAAGCGACAAAACCATTCTTATATTGGTACCAGTTAGTTCTGGGAGTACTAAATGTGTGGAGAGAACATTACCTGGGAGGGCAAAAATTATATGGATGCAAGGCATGGGCTATTGATCAGACTGTGCATGTGAGGGTGGATGAGCTGGAAATGAAAAGTTTGAGGACTCTATGTTGTATGAGGTGGTTTGATCCAGCAAGTAATGAGATGGTAAGAGAGAGATGTGGTAATAAAAAAAAGTGTGGTTGAGAGAACTGAAGAGGGTATGCTGTATTAGTTTGGTCAAATGGACAATATGTGTGTCAGAAGTGGATGGAACAAGGAGAACAGGGAGACCAAACTCAAATGGAAGGATGGAGAGAAAATTTTTTTGAGCAATCAGGGCCTGAAGACACATGACAGTGTAAATCATACTTGGGACAGAGAGAATGGGAATGATTTGATATACTGGGGTCATTGTGCTGAACCGTGCATGTGATGCATGCGGGGTAAACCATGAAAAAGTCTGTTGTGGATAAGGAACTGTTTCTGTATATTTCACATAACAGCTAGAGAATGGATGTGAGCAGACGTGGCCTTACTTTGTCTGTTCCAGGCACTACCTTGCTAATGAAGGAAATGGCAATCAAGTATGAAAAAATAATGTTAGCATCTGAACACACTTGCATTAAAAGAAACAGTGAAGTGAGATTGTGTGACTAAGGAAGGGGAGGAGAATGGGAGAAGAGGGATGCTAGTCAATGTATGTGTCAAAAGTCACATAGACCATTAGTTGTAAAAAAAATTCAACTACCTATACCAACAAGTTCCCACTCCCACCAAATAAACACAGCACAGACAAAACAAATGTGCAATGAAAGATTTAACAAGCATTAAACAATCACCCTCTCAATCTAGTCATAAACTATACTAGACATACATTGAGTCTTAAACTATTCCAGACACACTTCCAAGTGAAATTGCACTCAAAAGGCATGTTTGAGTTCTTTTTAACACCCTCCAACCCTTCAAAATTACAAACACCAATTCTTTACAAAGTCCCTATTGCCCATAATGCAAGTTCTGTACTGAAAACCTTGATTCTTTTGTGCTGACCTCACTAAGACACACACAAATTACTACACTTCTCGACCTGTGGTCCCATTCTGTTGATGGTGTAATTGGCTTCCTCAGTGCGTGAAAACACCCATAGAAAGAGATCCTGGGTAGGAAGGTAAGGGGCAGAAATCTCTTACATTCTTTCATAGTTTTAATATTTTGTTTAGTTCATAATGTTGGTGAATGAGACAGAACTTTCAAACTTAACTGTGATAACAGTTACAATCAAGAAAGTTCATAAACTTCACAGGATATAAAATCAATCAAAATCTCTCCTCGGTGATGGAAAGCAAAAAAGCAGCTACTACAAGCAATGTTAATACACAAAACTGGGCAAGAAGCAAACATGTTGACAGGTTCATGTGAGTTGCTGAATTTTATACAAAGGCAGACAAAATAACCTGCTTGAGCAAAATTAAGCAAGTACACTTCTAATCATAAAACAGATATAAAGCTAAAATTGTGATGATTCATGGTATAATATTGGCAAATGATGGCACCTACATCTGCAAATTAAAGTTATTGAAATAGTGAATGTGAGAAAAATCTCAATACATCAAGCTCAGAATAGTAATCATCCTTTAAATATATTTACATGGCAGCAGTTTTCATAGCATGCAGAGCCCAAGAAGTACAATGGAGAGAGATCTTTTCTGTGGGGTGGAAATTTCCCCAAGAAAATGTGGGCAATCAATGAATAATTTTCTATGCAGCCAACCTTTTTTTAAGATATTTCTTGTGAAGCAGCTGGCAAAAAACTGGAAGCAATGAACAATTTCCGGTGACTGCCAATTTTCATAAACGCGACTTCAATAAAAACATAAAAACAAGCTATATATGTTGTTTTTCAGAAAGTTATCAAACGCAATTGAAAACATTCTCCAAGAATAATTTCATTACGAGATCAGATAAAAGTTTGTAGTCTTTACCGAAAAACTTGTCCAATGTACTTGTTCTCCTTCCTAAACTTAAGTTCTGATTATAGTGTTCAAACCAGAGACATCTATCTTTCATCTGTGCAACTTTTTCCTATATTGTGTGACATGTATCACTTATCAATTACAACTAACAACCTCACATTTCATCAGATACCAAACAGGAATAACAAAACATATGAAAAACTAAAGATGTTCTGGCTATCATATCATCAAAGAAGTTATCACTTAATATTGGTATAAATAACATATAGTTATTGAACATTTACACACATTTCTAAGGAATGGTTTTGGTAACACTTGTGTTCAGTGGATGGAGTAATGACAATCATTCGTTTGAGTCCAAAACTCCTTGGTCTCTTCCTTTTCACCAACTCTATGGGGTTACACAAAACCTTTGTATTCCTGTGTATTGTTGGGAGTAACTAAATAATAAAGACTGTTAAGTGGTGTCATCACTAATACACTTAACAACTGCCTTGGATGCAAGTAGTGTATGGTCCAAGAAAGCCAATAAGCTTTGCTCATTTGGGTGGGAAGGAAAATGCTTTATTAGGCATGAGCTCAGGATGAAAATCTTTATTTGTAATAAAGTATGGGGTTTGATCGGAAAGCATGAAAAAATTATTAACAATTTAGACAGGTTATGCAACTTTACTTAATAATTCATTTAAAATTAGGTTATGGTTACATATAAATGAGGTAGTAAACGGAGACAAGGTTTCAAATACAAACTTTGAAGGAAGTGGATAAAAATGCCCTTTCTTGATAAGAGTAAACAAGCATGGAAAGTTAAGGGATGCAAACAGGCATGAAAGTTGGTCTGATACATGGTTGATGAAATTCAACCCAAGCAAATGTAATGAGGATGGAGCAAAGTGTAAAAAGGCTTCAATACACTTATCTTGCAGGAAATAACCTTCAGGATTGTGTGTGTAAAAGGGACTTGGGAGTTGACATTGTCCCTAACCTGTCTCCTCAGTCCTACATTACGAAAATTGATAAGGAGACAAACTGTTAGCTGACAAATATAAGAATAACTTAGTAAGGTGTTCATATCTTCCTTTGTCAAAATTAAAATATGCTTCTCAAGTCTGGTCACAAAGAAGCACAAAGAGGAGGGCAACAATAATGTTACCAATATTAAGAAAGCTAAGTAATAAGGAAAGGTTAAAGCCTTTAATCCATTCAATGCAACTGGTACATATGTGTTCTCTCTGAAAAATATGGGTTCACTGTGCCTGGTAAAGTGCCTGGTAAATATATGGTTTCTGCATTCAAAACTCCCCAGTGGGAGCTCGATGGGCAAATATTGGGACAGAAGGCCTTACTGGAATCATTAATAATGATGCCATAAGATATGGGCATCTTTTCAAACTGTGGGAGTTGGTGTGCTTTATCATGTTGAGAGGGCAGTACAACAACAGACTGCTATTGTACTATCCCATGACCACTAATTATGCTGATATTCTTGTTGAATATGACTCGGATCAACTAAGTGTATTATAAGAGAAGGTGAATGTCCATTTTGTGAAGATAAGAGGTATACTGACAATAGAGGAGATGGTGAGGGTGCACATGATCCACACACACCACCATCAAAATGAACATGTGCAAATAGAGGGGATGGGAGTGGCAGCTCTATATGGGGCTGGAAGGTAATGCCATTCATGCCAAAAGACTTGATTTGATTATTCAAATTCAGGAAGAGCAAATGTGTTCTCAAAGCAACTTAATTTTTTCTAGAGCTTACTGACACAGACATAATGAAAAAGATTGTAAGGGAAATGAATATATAAACCGTATCTCAGGGAAACATTTCCTTCATTTTCACTTAGCTGTAGACTGGATCATGGAACTGACACAGCCAAAAATGAGATGTATGTTTTTCCTTGTGTGATAACTGCTATGTCACTTGTGAAAAGATACAAAACAAATGACTATTGGACAACAGATACGTATCTTTTTCCCAGGGTAATGATTGTTATGCCACTTGTGAAAAAATTTTAGAACAAATGACTGTTGGAAAACAGGTGATAGGTATGAAATGAAAATTTTTGTAAAGCTAATGCCTCATGCCCACTTTCTTCAATGATTAAGAGTTATTCACTTTGTTGACAATAAGCAACTTGTGCAAGGTGATAAGTTGTAGAAATTCGGCCATTTCTTGAACATATAATCACAAAATATTACACAAAGTTCATGTGTGAAGGTTTAAGAAAAGACTGAAAGTTTAGTGCTGTGGGGAGCTCATCTGGCATATGCTCTCCCAAAAGCAACACTATGTTTGCATATACTGAGTAAATCATAAGTATCTCAAACTACTCTTTACATCAATATTTTCATATCATGTAAAACTGTTATCCATATAAAGATACTATTACACTTTCACAATTAAATCATGATTGGAACTAAAATATCACGCTGCTATATCATGCATGTGGCAGTGCAGAGAGGTGCATAACTAAGTAGACACGTCAATGGCTAATTCCTCAATTGTTGCTATCAAGCGAGAGTACCCTATTCATATTCATTACTAAATATGAGTAATATTTTTCTATTAAACTATTTGCAGTGAATGGGGTAATTTTACCCATATTGGAATTGAGATGAGTGAAGGGTGACCCTCTTCACAACCTTTAAGTTTTAAAAACAGATCAATGACAGACTGAATAGTACTTTGAGAGATGTAGGGACTGAGCAACCAGAGGACATAAGAGAAATTAAGCAAGAAACTTTTTTAATAAGATGTACAGAGGTATTTTTAGAGTATGAGTGGTAGATGAATGGAATAAGAGGACTTAGGACATGACTTATGAAAACATCATACATAAATTTAAGAAGTTGGATGATAGTAACAAAAGCTCGTGAGAAGGGGCCACACGAGTGTAAACTTCCTCCCAATAGAGTAAAAATAAGTAATCACTATAATGGCATATGAAACCTACTGAATGGGTCAGAATGAAAACTATTTATTTCTGAACTTAGTAAAAGCAACTGGTGATGTAACTATTGAGTGTTATAGGAAAAAGTGATCACATAAAATACTGGAGGAAAACTGATAAGTGGATAAAAGTTTTTTAAGCAGGAGAAAATTCAGTGGTGGTTTTTAGACAAAGATAAAATATACAAGAGAAAGAAAAGTCAGGTACTTCAAAAATGATAAAATTAGTAACACAGTGAGTACAGAAGAGCAAGTAAAATTACAGCCTTAGATACTCTCAGAAAATAGGCAGTAAATAATCAACTGGAATTCAGAGAGGAGAAATTTAAGCAAATAGTCATGGAGTAATTAATAACATATCAGCACCTTCCTATTATCTCGCATTCACTCACATCCATTCTCTAGCTGTCATGTGCAATGCAGTGAAACCACAGCCCTATCCACAACCAGGCCACACAGACCTTTTCATGGTTTACCCCAGCCACTTCATATGTGAGGATCAGTTCACTAACAACACCCTCTCCCGTACACACCTTTCAGCCTCCTGTATGTTCAGGCCTTGATCACTCAATCTTTTTCAGTCCATCCCTCCATCTCCAAATTGGTCTCCCCATCTCCTTGTCCCTTAAATCCCTAACACCAAACTATTCTGGACATTTTCTTTTTGAAGACTCCAGTCATAGACAAAAGGCCACATCAAGGCCAGGTCTTAATTGGAATAAAGACAGAATTATGAAGCAGAAAAACAAAAAAGACAAGGGAAAGTATTTAGGAATTCCTGAGGATGTGAAACACCTGTCTTTAGAAATGTGCTAGGTCATAAGTATTGGGAAAGCCATGAGAAGGTAAAGAGTTCCAAAGCTTCGACATGTATGGAAAGAAGCAGGTATCAAAATGGCCCATCCTTGAGTTGCCGATGGCCGCACAATAATCATGTGACGCAGCAGCTTGCCGGGTATTGCGTGGTCTAGCTAGTGGCGTGAGCACACAAGCAGCCAGCCCTTAGGAGCAAAAACGAAGTAATACCGACAGAAGAGGGAAAGTAAACCAACATTGCAGTGTAGGGCAAGGGGATTAAGTTTGGAAGTCCGCCTAGGACAGTTTATAAGTCGGACTGCTTTCGACTTGACTCTGTCAAGCAAGGATACAGAGCTAGAACCACCCAATATGTGAGAGCAGTACCCTTGTATAAACTGAGCAACTGTTCAGAAGAGAAGTTCTGACATCTAAACAGGACACCCAGTTTCTTAGAGGTAGACTTAGCTATTCCAGTAATGTGGGGTTTCCAAGAAAGTGTGGATGTTACAGATATATCAAGTATGTTCATTGAGTCAAGAGGTGGAATTACAGAACTGTCAAGGGAAAGATGAGAGTTGTGAGGAGTTTTCGTTAGAGACACAGGTAGAAATTAGGTCTTGGAGGCATTAAATTCAACAAGATTTTGTCTATCCCTCTGAGATATCCTGTCAAAGTCCGAGTTTATTGAAGAAGCTGTGTCAAGAAAAAAAAAAAAAGGAGAAAAAGTGTATGGGACAAGACAGGACCTTGAGGGACACCGGGGTTGATGGAGAAAAGGTGGGAGACTGATCCATCAACAACCACTGAGACAGATCGGCCAGAGAGGAAGTTAGATATGAAGGAGCAGTGTGGGAGGTAAGCCAAAGGAAGGGAGCTTTGAGATGAGGCCCTCATGCCACAGCCTGTCAAAAGCCTTAGACAGGTCAAGGGCAACTACACATGACTCCCCAAAGTTTTTCAGAGATGATGACATAACACTAATAAGATAGAAAAGAATATCACCAGTGGATCCCACCTGACAAAAACCATACTGGTGATCAGAGAGAAAACTGTGATTTTCGAGGTTTTTAAGGATATGGGAGCTGAGGAGGGATTCAAAGACTTTGGAAATGGTGCATGTTAGAGTAATAGGAAGACAGGTAGAGGGGTCAGAACGGTCACCCCTTCTTAGGTATGGAATGTATCAATGCGTTTTTCCAAGGAGAAGGAAATGTTTTGGTTTTTAAGCTGAAACGGAAGATGAGCAAGCACAGGTGCAAGTTCAGGGGCACACCCTTTCTGTACACAGGAATGGATGTCACCAGGATCATAAGCCCTGCTTTTGTCCTGAGAAAGAAGAACTTTTCAGACAGTCTGAAAAAGGGATTATGAGAAGAGGCATTGGATTAGTAAGAGGAGCATCAGGGGGTGAAGGAATGTTACAGTCATTCAAGGTGGAGTTAGAGGAGAAACGGGAACCAAAAAGGGTTGCTTTGTCAACAGGAGAGACAGATATAGTACTGTCAGAATGGAAAAGTGAAGGAAAGGTTGAGTGACAGAAGTTGTCAGAGATGCCTTTAACTAAAGACCAGAAAGACCTATCATTGGATGATAAGGAGAGGTTATTGCAATTCCTTTGAATAAAGGAATGCTTCACCTCATGGATAACGTGCTTACAGCAATTATGGGCAGTGATAAAAGCTGAATGGGAGGCAGAAAAGGAGAGTTTTTTCCAAGCCCAATATGCCTGATCCCTTGTCTGAATGGCCTCAGAACAGGAACGGTTGAACCATGGATTGTCTGAAGTCATCTTGGAGGAAGAGGTTATAAATGCTTCCATTCCCGCAAGAATAACCTCTGCTATGCATATGGCGGAGACAGAAGTATCACCACATACGAGACAGTAATTTACCAAAGGAAAGTCAAAAAAAGAAGTTACGTAAGTAATTCCAGTCAGTTTTCTTCAGGTGCCAGTATTTACGTTTAGAAGGGGTTGCTGGAGTGGGAAGTGCCATCAGAAGAAACACATTTATGAGAGTGTGATCAGATGAACCAATTGGGGGCAAGATTGTGTATTTACAGCAGGATGGACTAGAGGTGGAAAACAAGTCCAGAATATTAGGAGAGTGGTCACTGCGGTCAGATATATGGGTAGGGTGGAAGATAATTTGCTCTAAATCATTGAGAATGGAGAAAGTGAGGGCTTCAACCCCTCCACAATCCATATGGAAGGAATTCAACCATTTCCAATGGTGAAGGCTGAAATCCCCAATGCAGAATAAGTGAGTGAGACCAGTAGACAACAGGAAAATAACATTCC
This sequence comes from Panulirus argus, assembly GCA_038088735.1. Taxonomy (NCBI): domain Eukaryota; kingdom Metazoa; phylum Arthropoda; class Malacostraca; order Decapoda; family Palinuridae; genus Panulirus; species Panulirus argus. Next base: position 18,059 of record JAYMFT010368106.1, read on the forward strand.
ATTTTCAATTACACACACACTGAAAACACATGAAAAATGTGAATGTTATGGCATTGAAACTGTGGATGTGAAGTAAGTTAAAGAAGTGAAATTCTTTTCTTGTAGTTGGGCACCTAGACCTTAACCCCTCATCTAACAGGGAGTCATTTCTGGTTGCTGTTTTTAAAATGCAATCAATCATGTTCACTAATACACTGAATAGTGCTAGGGAAAATTCCTGAAAAATGGAGTACTTCATGAAAAAGCTCTCTATGGGATCATTTTACCATCTGGAGATACATTCCCTGACATTTTTTTATGAGATATATATAGTACTGTATATGTGCATTACAAGTATTAATAAACACAGATTATTAATTATATATCTTTAATAATCAATGAATAAAAAATAAAAATTGTACAATGTTGTATTGTGAATGACAATCGTTTGATGAACAGTGATGATTGTAGCAGAATGAGTGAGATAGGCAGTGTGTCAGTGAGACACTAGAGTGAAAGGGAGGTGAAAGGCAGTGGATATTGTACGGCTCTGCTCTGGCAGAAGCTAATCCATCTCTGCATACTGGTGATAAGAGAGGTAGTGGTAATGATGGGGATGGTGATTATACACATGTTGGTGGCAGTGAAGGAGATTGTAGTACATGTTGAGGAGGTAATGCATCTATCAAAATCATTTTCTTTGGCATAATTGCCCACAGCACAACCAGACACTAGTGAACAGCTAATGTCTACCGACAAAATCAAGTAGAAATGAACAACGTATCCCTTCAACATTACAATATATAAATATATAAATTCTAAAAGATGGAATGTCAAAGAAAGTGTGTGTGTGTGTGTGTGTGTGTGTGTGTGTGTGTGTGTGTGTGATGATGATGATGATGATGATGATGATGATGATGAGAGATGTGAAGCAAACAGCTGTGGTAATATGTATCAGGTGTGCTGTCAAGCACTCTCCACTTATCCTAACTTCCATCTTTATTAAACAAACTGCTCCTTGAATGAGTTACCTTCATTGCTGTTAACTTCATGTTTGTCATGGCAGAGGCTTTTATCTTGTTTGCACTCTTATTAATGGTTCTAACCTTTGATGTAGCTATGAAGTTTGTCATGGCAGAGGCTTTTATCTTGTTTGCACTCTTATTAATGGTTCTAACCTTTGATGTAGCTGAGTTGAATGCATTACCGACATCAATCTGACACTCACCAGTTTCCAACTGGTCACATGGCACTTTAGATGCACTATTAGCAATATAACTTGAAGACTGTCTTCCAGACATAACAGGTTAAAAATATTCATAATAATATAAAAATATCGATGAGTCAACAAAAATCTGTGCATGCAAGTGTGGCAAAGTTTATACTGTACCATCATGGGAGTACTCAGCAATGATTGGACAGGAGCATGAGTGTGTTAAGCATTCTGTGTGGGCATAGACTAAGGCCGAGTGAGTATAGACAAAGGGAGTTGTGTGTGTTTGGACATGACTTCTGACTTCTTTTACTGATTTTCATTACCTTCTTTCTGTAAAACTAGAGCTCCAAGATGCAAGCAAGTGCACTATAACGAAACAGCACTCTACGGGTAGTGTAACATGGGTATTAATGTACTTTTACTAGGTTCTCAAGTGAATGGAATTTTGTCAGATGAGGGAAAATGGATGGGCAATATGTCTCAAGAGTCCTGATGTGTCCATTTTAGTGTTTGGAGGGAGTAAATATTAGCAAAATTTACAAAGTTGACATGGTAAGATATAGGACTACATATATACTGACATGTGGATAACGTGGATCTTATCTACTTATACGTTTTAGGCAATTGGTTATCATATCACTATATTCAAATGATCATTTCTATATCTTTTCCTACATAATAACAGATGACTGTGAAATTCTGACAGACCAATGTTGACTCACTGGTCACCAGCACTATGCAGGGGGCAGTACAGAGGTCTACTAAATGGTTGCATGTTGTCAAGGACAGAGACAGTACATGCATGCTCGTGGGAATTGTGAATGACAACGTTAATTATTGGTATTTACGGTTTATGCTGCAGCACTGCTACAAAAGATTGAAGCACTGCTACAAAGACTGAGAACGATCATGTAACATGTCCCTTATATAGTAACCTACAGTCAAAGAGGTGGATAATATGAAAATGAATGATATGGAAGGAGAAGATGGTGATGGAGAGTTGGAGAGCATCCCACCTGGGGATGATCATACCCAACTGGGGATGATCACAGCAATGAAGATGAAGATGGAAGAGGGTCAGCCTTGGTCAAGGATGTTTCTGTAACTTCAAGTTCACTTCAAACACAAGGAAACCATAAAGAAAAGCCCACTGTCACCCCAGAAAAACTTTTTATTTCAAGAAACCCATTCCTGCTTGGTAATGCATGAATCCTGTTTATTTCAACTAAGCCAAAAATGTCTAATACTTCCCATAATATTGCCAAAGTATCTCAAAGCAACCTGGAGGCCACATATTGGTAGAAATTTTTGAGAATTTTCACACCAGATATCCTACACCACATATGCACTGAAAGACTAAAATATGCTAAGGACTTAAAAAAATGACCCTCTTATCAGGATAGAGGAAAATGAGCTCAAGGCATTCCTAGGTATTATGCTTTATTGGTTACTGTTAGCTTCCCAGGGAAAAGATGTACTGGTCAAAGGCAAACGATCTCAATCATCAAATTGTGCAAAATGTCATACCAGAGGCCAATACACTAATACCCCAACCAGCACTCAGGATACATTCCTGAAAAATGGGGCGCTAAGTGAAACAGTTCTCTACAGGGTCATTATACCACTGCATCTCTAAAGATGTGTTACTGATGATGCTACTTTTTACCTGAGATAACTACAGTATTGCAAGGGGGTTACAAATATTAATAAAAACAGATCATTACTGTACTATATCTTTACTAATAATGATTAATCATTCATCAATGTACAATACTGTTTTATGAAAGATAGTCATTTGATGAATAGTTACATTTACACTAGAATGTGAAAGGCAGTGGGTCAGTAAGATCCTGAGAGTGGTAGGGAGGTGGAAGGCAATGGATATCGTAAGGCCCCGTTCTGACAGAAGCTAGTCTATCTCCACATCACTGAAATTATGATTTTCGTCCATCTATCCATATCTCTGAAGCCTGTTCCAATTGGAACTCCCTCAATGGGGTTGCCACGGCAATAGTGTCTCCTTAACTAGTGAACGTCAGTACTGCATCTTTGCCTTTAGTGCCTCACACTTAACAGGTCACTGGCAGAGGGCAACTCTAGTAGTGTTTGCAGAGACTCCTACCTAATGTTCCTAATGACTACTTCTACCAAAAGCTCCTACCTACTACTTCTTCGTAATGTTAATACCTAATGCTCCAGCTTAAATGTTCCTACCTACTTCTTCTATCTACTGCTCCTGCCTTTTTGCCAAAAGGCTGGGCTAGCGCATAGCACTCACCGCAGGAAAATCTAGAGTTACAAAGAATAAGCAGTGTGAGTTAGTGTTGTCAAGTGTTAAGTATGACAAGGAGAGACTGTACATTTGTGGACAGAATGATGGCAGTCCATGTGTGGGTGAGGCAGAAGAAAACACAGCTACCTGGGTCAGAGGAGTGCAACTTATGATTTAGGTGGTGATAACAATAGTGGTTTTGATGGAGGTGGTAATGAAGGAGGTAGTGGTGATGGTGAGGAAGATTGCTGTATGAAATGAGGTGATGTATCTACCAGTTTCTTTGCTAACACAGGCTGTAACACTGTCAGATGATATTGATCAGCTAAATTCTCCCAAAAAAAATTGATTGTAAGTACAAATGAGCAATGATGTATCCCTTCAACATTATGTTCATTACATCTTATATTAGAGAGAGAGAGAGAGAGAGAGAGAGAGAGAGAGAGAGAGAGAGAGAGAGAGAGAGAGAGAGAGAGAGAG
>JAYMFT010368117.1:0-22005 GCA_038088735.1 Panulirus argus
AGAGAGAGAGAGAGAGAGAGAGAGAGAGAGAGAGAGAGAGAGAGAGAGAGAGAGGAAGGCAAATATGATGACGACAGTTCTGAAGACAGTGAGAGAAACACGGACATAGGCTGAGTGCGTGAGGCAGGGCAGAGACAAACGAGGAAAAAAAAAAAAAGGTAAATAAGAAAGTGATTTGCATCTTGCTTAAAGGGTTAAGATAATGACGTCACGGGAAATACGGTAGTTGACAGTGGTTTCTGAAGTTTCTTTCTTCCAGTCCTCTTTCTTGCTCCCCCTCCGCTTGTCTCATTACGGCCCTCTCTTCCTCCTCCTCCTCCTACTCCTCCTCTTCTTCCTCTCTCCAACGTCTCCCTTGTTGTTGTTGTTGTTCTTCTTCTTCTTCTTCCTCCTCCTCCTTTCCTCATCATCTCTTTCTTCTTCTTCTTCCTCCTCCTCCACACGGCCCCCTTCTCCACTCCCGTCTCGTTCCTCTCCCTCACTCGTCTCCCCCTCCACCCTCCTCCCTCCCCGGCTCCACACACACACACACACACCCACACACGACTCAGCGTTGCTACAGTCTTCGCTAAATGTAACAACAGGCGAACAGACAACGGGGTGTTGACCTCGGGGTCAGGCGGATCACGCCAGAGCAAGCCTGCGTTTCGCTAGCTCTTCACCAGCGTGTTTCAAGGACCGCAACGGTTTCACTAGCTCTTCATCAACGTTTCAAGGGCTACGGGAGTTTCACTAGCTCTCCAGCAACGTTTCAAGGGCTACGGGAGTTTCACTAGCTCTCCAGCAACGTTTCAAGGGCTACGGGAGTTTCACTAGCTATTCATCAACGTTTCAAGGGCTACGGGAGTTTCACTAGCTATTCAGCAACGTTTCAAGGGCTACGGGAGTTTCACTAGCTCTTCAGCAACGTTTCAAGAGCTAGAACAGTTTCACTAGCTCTTCAGCAACGTTTCAAGAGCTAGAACAGTTTCACTAACTCTTCAGCATCGTTTCAAGGGCTATATGAGAGTTTCACTGGCTCTTCACCAAAGCCTTGAGGACTAGAGCAGTTTCACTAGCTCTTCACCACCGTCTCAAGGGCTTGAGGAGTTTCACTAGAAAGCTGTGGGCACGGTGCAGGTCAGCGGAGCCGTCCCTCACCTGCTGCGTTTTGGGGCGACCCCAACTGGCCCTCTCGGAGCATATCTTAAAGTCGGTTCACTCAATGTCACGCTGTTACTCGCCTGGTTGGGTTTATGCATAACTTCACCGTGTCCAGCCTCCTACCGTCTCAACAGGCCTGAGTCCCTTCCAGGTTGTTCACTCCACCGAGGTTCCAAACCCTGTCTCACCTCCTACTGTTATCACTAGGACCCAGTCCCCTCCAAGGCGTTCTGTACACTGTGCTTACTTGAAAGACAGGAAGACATTTAACACCTCTTGTAACAATAATGCAGAAACGGATGACAGATTTAAATGTTTGGCGTTGCCCTACTTACCTAATTCAGCTAATGTAAGACACTTACTAAAGAAAATATCTGTAACGTTGCCTTCCAGTATAACAACACCGTCAGTAAGACCTCAGTTAGGCCAACTGTAAGTCACGTAAGGATGTGTACAGTGGCCAGACAGGAAAAAACTAAAACGGAAAGACGTTCTTGGCACAGGCATTCTGTACGCAGAGGTGACCACAGTAATGTTATTGCTAGACTTTCTCCAAAGAGAATGATCACACTGTAGACCTTAACAACCCATTGCAAGGATCATGTCACTCTTAAAGTCATTAAACCTGTCTTAATTGCGGATACTAATGACTCTAACCTATCCCTAAGGAACTCTTGAAGCACACCCCATCATCAACCAGATCATCATGAAGGGGAACTAGCAGCTCAGGATGACATGTGGGTTATCAACTGATCTGTACACATCCCGCTACCCAGGTCAACCACCTCCCCCCTTCCTCCACCACCTTACCCCCCTCCCCTGACCACACACTCTGCCCGCCCCCCCCTACCCCACCCGTAACTGCCTTTAACGGACCCTCACGGACATATTAGTCTTTGCTGGGTCATGGAGGCGAGAGGGTCTACAGGCTCGTGTGCTCGTGCTGGATTTTGAAACTTATGAAATCATTGCGGACTATATTTCTTTCATTCGTACCTGTTCTTCGTTACCTGCATGAGCGAGGTAGCGCCTGGAATAGGTGAAGGAAGGCCACATTCACTCACACATCCATTCTCTAGCTGTCACGTGCAATGCACCGAAACCATAGCTCCCTATCCACAACGAGGCCACACAGACCATTCCATTGTCTTCCTTACGCCGCTTCACGTGCTCTGGTTCAGTTCAATAATACCACGTCGCCCCCTCTATACCACATCGTTCCAATTCACTCGATCCCAGGCACGCCTTTCACCCTCTTGCATGCTTAGGCTCCGACCACTCAAATTATCTTTCACTCTATCCTTCCATCTACACTTTTGGTTTCCCTCATTTCATTTTCCCTGCCACTTCTGACACGTACTCTGTGTGTGTGTGTACTTAAATATAAAACCAGACACACACACATATGATCTTATCTACCAAGTTGGTTGCATCTACCATCTAGCATGACGATCAGCGTCAAACTTACTGGACAACACCCCAAACACCTCCACAACCACTCAACCCATCTTGGGATAATGTGGTGGGGGCAATCCCCCCCCAACCAGACCGCCTCCTCCCCCAAACCTTCAAGTAGTAACGTGTCTCAACGCGCGTGTGTGTGTGTGTGTGACGAGGCCCCGACACCCACCACTCGTAACAAACGCTCAGCAGTGAGCTTTTGGGAACAGTGATTGAGGGAGATGGTAATATCTCCAACTCCTATCGTTCCTTTTTCATCAAACTCCATTGTTGTTCTTTGTGATCTTGTGTCTTTCTTAGTTTATAAACGTGGTTAGATGTTTACTTGGACCAGGAACTCGACTACCGCCAGACCTTCTTTCTCGTGGTTCCGTTGGTGTCTAGTACTGCTGCTACCCCGCCTTGCGTCAGCGTTCCGACACGCGACCATCGGGGGGATCCGTGTTGCGACAGACGCAGTGGGCGGGCGGGCGGGGAGCGCAGGTGGGTTGGGCCAAGACGTGGGAGTACCGGTGATGACATGCTGTGTTCCGGATGACGTGGTAAGTGGTAGAGGATGAGTGTTGGGAGGGAGGGAGGGAGGGAGAGGAAGGGGCTGGTTGGTTGGTTGCCACTCAAGGTTACGGTTGGCTGGTCGGGTTGGCAGAGGTGGTGGAAGGGAGGAGTCCTAAGGTTACGGTCGGGCATTACGACCGCTCGTGATTGTCTAAGGAAAAGAAAAAAACACGTTCGAGACTCGTCGACACAACGCGTGTCAAAATACGGCCGCTTTTGGCGAATCCTTCAAATCTCTTTCTTTCCTTCTTGTCTCATTCAGTTCTTCACGTCGTATCAGAAGCACGAGGGTGAGGTCAAGTATTACCATCTGATGACCGAGCGATACTGTTGGCTGAGATCAAAACGACGATCACCCTTCTCCTATTGGGGGTAACGTGAGGTCATACTTCGACGCGCTGACCCCACCCATCCCCGCTGTGGTAATGACGTCAATACCAAGACTCTGTGTGTGTGTGTGTGTGTGTGTGTGTGTGTGTACAGCACGCCATCAATGTCTCATCTTCGGAAAGTCATACTGGCTATTGAGTCACATCAACAGGAGAGTAATACATAAAAAAAAAAAATATTTAAAGAACATTTGTGCATATCTGACACAGTGATGAGGATTCGAAATGCTCGCTCTCCCTTCGCAAACTGACGACCCCGAGTCATGAACGATACAGACCTTCTTTTTTTACCTTTAACTATTTCCCGTCCGGAGAGTGGTGTATTTCTCACCCGGTACCCGTCTTCTCCAGACTCTGAAACGTTTCGCAGGCAAAATATCGGCGGGGAAAGAGAGCACCCCCCCCCATCCCCCACCTACCCTGCACCCTCTCTCTCTCTCCCACAATTACCGGTTGCCGAAGATAGATGGATGGGTCGACTTGTACCGCTGTTGGGCAACCGAATCTCCGTTTCCCCGGGGCCCACTCTTATTAAAGGTTATAATCCTCTAGTTACACACCACCACCACCACAACCACTACTACCCTTCCACCACGACTACTACCGCCACAACTACTACCCTTCCTCTACTACTACTGCTTCCACACTTCTATAGATACACTACATTTCGTAAGGAGAAACTGGGGTGGCTGCAAGAGAGAGACGACGACGACCCAGTCCTCTCACACGCTGAGAATCGTGTGTCGAATTGGGGGTCGCTAAATTTATTACGAGACGTCTTTGGTCAATTGCATCGTAAATACGAGGCATCATCATATTCCCCCCGACGACAAACAAATAAACAAAGAAAGAAGATACTAAGAAGCGTAATTTTAGGATTGGTTTGGTTAGGCCAGGGTTAGGATTCGCGATGCTTCGGACTAACGAAGCTTCGGGACTGTAACGCTTCGAAATATTATGATCAACCCGTTTTCTCTAGTACTAATCAGGTTTCGAGACGTTTCGCACTGATGAAGCCTCGGAACATTATGTTCATACCCCGTTTTCTTTCGAATTTATAAAGATGCGACCTACCATTCTTTTCGGCACAGGTGTTTCTGTGTGTTGTCGCTCATGTGTGTTGCTGAAAAACAGCTGCGTTTTAATGGCACGGCCTCTCCCACCACACAGCTGTGGTAGAGTAGGTGTTATTCATAGCGTCTCCTTGCCAGTGTGCTCCAACCTTGCTCGCCTACCACACACCACGTGAAGACATTGATTGATAGGGTATGTCCACACGGAACAGATATACGCCAGATGGTCATACGTGAGTAGAGAAGTGTGTGTGTGTGTGTGTGTGTGTGTGTCCAGACCACAATTTGCCAAAGGACTGAAACTCGAAGTGCTTAAAGTTAGTCTCCCGCCCGAGAGATATCTTTAATACTTTCTTTAACACTTAAGACAATTCTTATAAAAGTAGTCAACATAGGCGAGAGAAATTTAACAATGTAATTCAACCGTGGAGTTAAATACACTCATCTTACTACAAAAGGTTTCCATGTCACCTTGTCTCGTCTTGCCTACGGCCAATATGACAAAGAATGACAACATAAGTATACCGTAGAGGATATATCAGTCAAACTATGACATCTTGTGAGTCCAGAGTAAAGAGGGAAGCATACGTAAGTACGTCAGGTATACCGACAGAGGTGAGGTATACTAACTGAGGTGAGGGGTATATACTGGCAGAGGTCAGGTATACTGGTTATACCACCGTGCGGTAGAGGAGGTAAGGGAGGCACTTAACGGGGGTTGGGGTGGGAACGGGTACTCCCTAAGGCAAGAGGGTGACTCGTAGGAACGTAGATACACAGGCGGTGGTAGGAGGTGGAGATGGCCAAGAGTTTTTGCCTATTGAAACCTTTTCCACCGTGGCTCCGACGGGGCAGAGGCAGGCTAGAGCAACTAGAGGGAGACTAGAAGGAAGAAGAGATGGAAGACAAATAATAAAAAAAAAAGGGGGAGGGAAGGAGGAGGTAGGGAGAAGACAGCAGAAATGAAAGAATATTAGTAGCAGACGTAGTAGTAGTAGTAGTAGGAGTTGTAGTAGTAGCAGTAGTAATAGTAGTAGACGTAGTAGCAGTAGTAGTAGTAGTAGACTTAGCAGTAGCAATAGTAGAAGTAGACCACCGGCTTCTTTCGAGGCTATTTGTGGTAGTATAAGAGATCAGAAACCTCACAGATTAGTGTGGCAAGGAGAGATGGAGTAAACCACACAGGTAATGTAAAGGTATACCTGTAAACTTTACCAGTAGCTGAGGACGGGTACACGCTTTGGTTGATAGTCACTGCATTCTGTTCTGTCTATTCGTATTTTCACGTTGGGTGACCAAAACTGAACTCGATATTCAAGGTTCAGACGCACCAACGGACTGTGAAGATCTTGGACTATTTCCTTAGCCTTAAATGCAAATTCCCTAACGATGAATCCGAGAAATTTGCTCCGTTTCTTTTCAGAGCTTCTGTGTACTGCTAACTTAGATTTGGCGGTCACCAGAGATTACCACCACGAAGTCCTTTTCCCTTGTTTACTCTCTGTAGCTCAAATGCCTTCTCTATCATGCTACCAATGTGTCAAACTTTTTCTTTTAAAGATATCAAAATTCATAATACCCTCGGTTAAACCCGGTCCATCATCATTGGGTTTGTCCTTCTCGGTCTCAAGCTGTGGACGCTCATATACTGTCGTAACAATTACCGTCCCTGAAGCTTCCCTTTTGCCGGGCTACAAGGATGGACCAGACCTGCCCACGCCCGAAGGACACACAGACACAAGGCCACTAGCAACACAGCCTTCGGGGCTTCCGTGAGAGATTTGACGAAGTCGATAGTGGATGGTTCTTGGAAACTATGACAGATGAAAAGTGAAATATGGATCGTCTCAGAGGGTTTAATTCTTTCCTAATACACACAGACACAGACACACAGACACACACACACATACACACAGCTTCGTTGGCTGTCTGTTTATTTTCCGAAGGAATCATGTTGTGACCTATCCATCGTCAGAAAGGGATTCCTTGTTACCTTCCTCGTTTTTTCCCTCTTTCTATCTCTCTCTCTCTCTTCCTGTCCAGGAACGACCGAGGCCGCAGCATCTTCCTTATTTGACCTGCGTGGGATCAGCAGGCTCGGGGCATGACTGGCATCAGATCGGGTCGGGTCGGGTCGGGTCGAGTCTGTTCCTCTCTCTACTACACCTTCTGCAGAGGTGAGTGAGGTACAGTCACTGATTGCATTGATAGCATAAGTTTTATTATTACTATTATTATTATTATTATTATTATTATTATTATTATTATCATTATTATTATCATCATCATTATTAATATTTTTTATTATTATTATTTCTATTGATATCAATATCATTATCATCATTATTAATATTTTCATTATTACAGTTATAACTATTATCATTATTATCTTTATTATGATTATCATTACTATTGTTACTCTTATTATTATTATTATCATCATTATTATTAGAAGCTGAGGAGTACTGGCAATGCCAAAGGTATTATTAGTGGACAAAAAAAAACGAGGAGGAGAAAGGAATGATGAGAAAATGACGAGAGGTAGAAGGAAGAGAGAAATGGAGTCAATGGCGATAAAGGGAGGAGGCAGGAAGGGGGAAGGAGAAACGAGGGGGAAGAAAACAAACATAGATGGAGGATAAAGGAAGGGATGGAGGAGGCAAGGATGATGAGGAGAACATGCAATATGAAGATGGAGATACGAGACAAAGGAAGAGGGAGGAGAAGATGAGTATTACGTTGGTGTGTTAGCTCACCCCTTGCGTGTTTCTGGGAGACAGAGTTTTGCACTTGTGTTGCCCTGGTGTGTGTGTGTGTGTGTGTGTGTAGGGAAGATGAAGAGCATCTGTGTACCCATGAACACAAGGACGTCCCTGGGCGTACGTGCATGTGCGCAGCGATTACTGTGTCCGTGTCTGCGAGCACGCCTCCGTGCATGCGCGAATGCGTGCATGGTCGCACGTGCGTAAGGAAGGCACCTGCATCTCAACTTGCCCTCCCGTCAGGAGGCGGGCAGGTGGTGGCCCCCTTGCACTGCCCCAAGGTGGTGGAGGGAACGCCGCCACCAACTATGGCCAGCCACAACCACCTGCCTGTCCTTTCTAGTAACAGCAAGCAGAGGCAGCGTCCGTCCGTTCGTGTGAGTGTGTCTCTCTTGCTACAGTGCCTCTCTCTGCCCAAAAGGCCAGCCCAGATGGCGCCCATCTATCAACAACCTCTCCTCCCTCCTCCCTCCTTCTTCCTCCTCCCTCCTATATTCCTTCCCTCCGCTCGTACATCTATATCCTACACACCTGCAGACAACAGACCCTCCCTCCCCCACCCCCACACACACACAGGTGTGAACGAGAAGAATCCTACCTTCTTGAGCCAGACGTCTGATACCACCTTCAACACGACGGCTCTCACCCCCCCCCCACACCCACCCCCTCTTCAACACGACGTCTACAACCACCTTTTCACAAGACTTCTCACCCCCCCCCTACAACGAGACCTTTGACCCCCAGTTAACAAAAAAAAAAAAAAAAGTCAAAACCCTATAACCCATCCTGGACACCTGAAGGACTTGTGACGTCTGCGCAGCTAGCCAGTACTTCAGTTGCTGTCAAGTTCCAATCCTTCTGGAACCCCAGGTTGCTGTGTCTCTTTTCTCTCATCCAGCCTCACCCACAAGTAGGGCTGCTGGCATCCAGCCCTCACAGACCTACACTCTGCACCATCTCTCTCACGTAACACTTGACAACACGTAACTCAAACGACTCGTTCAATGTTCCTGTAGATTTTTCATGAAGTGGCAGCCAGGCGCCAGCCCCTGTCTTTTTGACAAGATTTTATCGTATATAAGTAAGTAAATAAGTAAGTAAGTAAGTGAGTAAGTAAGTAAGTTAGTGTCGCCCTATGGGAGCTGTTCATGCTTGTAAAGTACTGTTGGTTGACGCGGATTTCCTCTCCTCTCAATAGGCTTTGTCCCGCTAGGGGCGTGTGTGGGGTTTGATTTTTCTCGAAAAGACTTCGTTCTGGTGAAGGAGGGGTAGAGGGGTGAGGGGGTTTGTCCATGTCGGTGAGGTTTTAATTGGTAGTTTCACTATCTCGAGTGTTTTGGCTGGTGAGGTTCTGTCAATGGGTTTTAGAGCCTGGTGAGGCTTTGTCAACGGGTTTTATAACCTGGTGAGGTTTTGTCAACGGGTTTTATAACCTGGTGAGGTTCTGCTCCAGTAATTCCTCGCTTTTTTCAAGGGGTTGTTACGTCGGTGAGGATTGCGCCAATGCTGGCGCTGGGGGTTGGTGTGGGGGTTTTTACGTCCTTGAGAAGGTTTATTCTTTTTGCCACTTTGGGGTTTCATATCTCAGTGGGGTTGGGGAAGGGGGTTGTTTTGTTTATGGTTTGTTCTACCTCAGTTCTCCTTCTTCAGTGGGCTTGTGATCGCAATGTGTGTGAGGATCTCTGGTCGTTGTGGCAAATAAGGTGGAAAGGGATGGGTCAGCATTCTCCCTTCAGGAAATGCCTGTATGACACCTGACGCGTTGTCAACATGACAGGATGCCTTCTGACAGTGGCACAGACAATACAGAGCCAGCCAGCCTGCTATCAGATCAAGATTTCAGCCTTGTGTATACGTATCTGGTCTTGTACGTGGGTACATCCCGTCTATAGCCGTAGTTGTCTCTGTGTGTAACTTCTATATCTCTGTGTCCCTCGTATCTCTATGTCGCAACACCACGTCCGCCTTGCGTTTGATATCAGTTTATATTAAGTAGAAGGACGGATTTTGATAGATAGTTATGATACACAGGTGTGATAATACAGAAGGACGGAATGGTAGATTTTACGGACAGGACTGAGACGGAGTGGTGGTGGTGGTGGTGGTGGCGGTGGGCACAAACACACAGAAGTAATTTCTGTGTTGAAAATGTGAATCCTTGAACCATTAGAGCCACTAACACCACCACTACCACCACCGCTATCACCATTACTCTCACCACTATCACCAACACCACCACAACAACTCCCACTATAACCCCCTACATCACCAACACAACAACCAACACAGGCATCAACAGACCTACTATCACCATCACAACCACCACTATCACCACCGCCACAACGACCCTATCACCACCACTTCTCTCGTCTGCCAACACTACTGCAGGCAATAAATACACTTAAAAATCCCTCCCCAACACAGTTTTAAATTCCTTTTTTTATTCCCCCTCCTCCTTCTCTCCAAGTTACACTTGTGTTGTGGTGGCTTTCGGACGCCGAAGCGCCACCAGCCAGCCAGGCCCAGCCAGCCCTCCTGCCGAAAGAAGAAGACGAAGACGAAGAAGAAGAAGAAGAAGAGGAAGAAGAAAAAATAGACTTGCACCGCTCTGGGCAGTGAACGATGTGCCAGACACACACGTTCAAAGTTTCACATAGTTTAGTTCGGTAATTCCGTTTGTGCAACGTTAGACCGGAGTTATAGTCAAAGATTTGTCAGTGCATTTATACTTTTTCCACATATATATATATATATATATATATATATATATCGGTACTACCAGACTCCGCCTGCATGAGGTTACAACTCGAGTGAAGAGTCACCTTTGACTAGGTTGTATCACTGTCAATGGACAAAGTAGTGATTGTAACCTCTTCACAAAGCTCCTCACTGGCCAAAAGACCATCACTTCCCTGCTAATGATTGTAGCGCAGCCTCGGAGTTCCCGGGAGTTGCATAAATTCTATTTATACGTATGTGTATTAAGCACATTAAAAAAAAAAAATGTCCATGGCATATCTGAATCATATTAAGGTTCACGAAAAAAAAAAAGAAAAGATATGAGGGAAAATCTGAAGAAGTGATCGTCTCACTGCAAAACCTCCCTCACTCCCCACTCCCTCACCGTGGCCTTGTCGGGCACCAACCACAGAGGTGTCTAATAAGGGTTGAGGAACCCTTTAAAAGGCGGACGACTCAAGATCTTGAAAAGGCTTCGGTTGACGAGAGTCTCTCTCTCTCTCTCTCTCTCTCTCTCTCTCTCTCTCTCTCTCGGGCTGTTGATACTCTCTTGACCCTAACACACACACACACACAGGTAACCCAGACGATGATGCAGATCTCGCAGTGATTTTCGGTGTCGTCCGAGCCCACTGCGTTATCACTACCCGAATGGGGTCGTCCGCCCATTTGGCAAGTGGCACGACGGTACGACCCCTGAGTGCGAGCGACGGTACGACCCTTAACTTAAGCACGACGGTACAAGCCCTGGGCATGACTGACTGGCCTTCGATTTGACCTTAACTGGTCAGGTCAGACAGGTCAAAGGCCATTCCATTATAGCCAGGGGTAGTGACATCGTGGGGCTAACGACTGTACAGGAAATTATGTCGTGAAAGGACATCTATTTAACTTTGATTTCAGCTTAGGACAGCTAGGTTATAAACACAGACGTGTGGCAAAAAATTGTAGGAAACCCAAAATCACGGATTTCTATGAAACAAGCCATAGAGCAGGCCTTTGGGAAGCTATGATTACTAAACCAAACAATAGTCCAAGCCTTTGTCCGCTGCTCATACCATTTTCTGTTGTCCAGTTATGCCATTTTCTGTTGTCCGAGCCATTTTCTACTACCAGAGACATTTCCACATAAACCAATATATTTACCAACAACTTTAATCTCTTTTACGTACGTCATTTTCTTTTACCTATGAACATTTCTGCTGCCCATGTCACTTTCTGCTACGCATAGCATATTCAGCCACCCCATGCCATTTTCTGCTTCTCAGAAAATCTTCAGCTCTCCAACGTGCTATCTTCTGCTGCCCAAGGCATTTGAAATGTCCATACCCATTTCCGACTGCTGCTGCTCCCGTCTGTTTCCCCTGTAATAATCTAGTTCCCTTCGCCCAAGCCTCTCATGTCAATGTTTGAGGAAGCGTCAATTCTTTTTCCCTCCCTTCTGCCATTACTGTCAATTTTTTGGGGGGAACCGAGTTTCTGCTCTGGGAGTAAATATTCCAAAGTATATTTCTCTTACCCTTGTAAATTGCTTTAAATTTTAATACTCTTTATATATACTGCAGGAGCTCATGTCGTATCCTTGCTCTGTGGTACTGTATTTTCACCTTTCGTCTACTGTATCTATTTAGATCCATTGTATCTCTACGGTCTATTCGTTGCGTTGTATTCGGTAACCTGGCATTATGTATTGTACAGTACTTTCCTCACTGCAGATGCACTGTATCTTCAGTTATACTGTATTTCATGGTAAGTCCTTATGTTATGCTTTTCCCTTGGCTGAAGCTGTATTCATCGACCCTATTTGCATCTGTGGCGCACTGTCTGGCATCCCCAACCTCATTTCATTACATTTCAGTTATACTTTAATTACATTTCAATTACATTCTATCATATTTCATCATTGCTGTAATTCAAAGTCTCATTACTGATTACTACTGGCCTTGGATTCCTTAAATCTATCGTCAATCACAGACAAAAATATTTTCCACTTTCTCACCTGTTATCTTGACTATATTACCCTAAAGTGTCTTTGTAAGTAATACTTCCCATCCATATTACTTACTATTTACTTGGACATAAGTAATACTTATTCCTGATACTTCTATTTCCGTATATGAGTCAAGAGCAGAGTTTCTTCCCTCACAAAATCTCTGTCTCCTCTCCCTACAAACACACACACACACACATACACACACACACACACACATACACACACACACACACACACACACGGACTCCCTTGAGAAGCAATTCGTTAACCGTAAGCGAAGCACCTGTCTATGATTTCGTGTGTGTGGGGTGAGATTATTCTTTTCTTTTTTTTTCCCGTACCGAAGTTACGAAAATATACTCTTTCCCTTACCACGTACGGGTATGGGGTTGGGGGGAAGGGGGAAGGGGTGGATGGGAGGAAGGGGTGGGTGGAGGGGGAGGGGGGGAGTTTGGTTGGTTCGTGTATTCTCATAAACCTTCGTGTTTTTTTTTTTTATTAAGATGTAAGAAAAATCTTAAGAAATCGTCTCCCGCCTTAGAGAAACGACTTCAAATTGCTGTTTTTTCTTTCTTTTTTACATTTGGGGTTTTCTCTCTGCACCCGTCGGAGTCTATGGACGCAAAGTGGGCCTATTTATACTGGTGGTCCGCGAGGAGGAAGGAGTTTGTTGGTCTTGCAGAGAGAGACCACCCCCCTTACTACTATTACTACTTCAGCGAGATCGGTCAGCCCCCACTGAACGTACTGGTGAACGATCATTTCTGGTTTTTCCCCTGAACGTATAATAGCGGTGTCCAGAGACCTGAGCCGGGATCCACAAGACTTTTTTTTTTTTTTTTTTTTTTTGGGCTTCGCCGTCTGTCTGTGCTCAGAAGACCTCACACTTTCCGATAGATACGGTCACGTCCCACATTGATTAGCGAAGTCCCATCTATTTGTACGGATTTGGAGCCCGTTCGCAACCTGTATTGAACACGTCATGGAGCCGTACATACTCGTCAACGATACATCTTGTGATAATCGCTTCTTCAGGGGGGGCTAAAACGAGCCTTTAAAGTGCAGTTAAGGTGGTTGAGGAAGGCGCACTAGCGATGCGTTTAGCGCCAACTAGCGATTCATTTAGCGAGGCATCATCATCATCATCATCATCCCCCACACACCCCTTCCCTCCCCTCCCCCCACAGCACGCTAGACGTAAGGGCCACTCTTGCCTGCCGGAGTCTGCCATACAATTTTGCATGTTGTAATGGCAAGATCTGTGGGGTTTAAATGGACAAGCGCTGGTTTTTAAGTCTCTCTTCGAACGGGTTCCTCTCGTTCGGGCGCCTGGGTGGGTGGGTAGGTGGGTGGATGGGTTTGTGGGTGGGTGGGCAGGTGGGTGGGTAGGTGGGTGGGTTTGTGGGTGGGCAGGTGGGTGTCAGAGGCTCTCACAAAGTCTTCCAACCGCATGGGCCAGGGATGTGAGGAGGCTCCTCGTCCTCCTCCTCCTCCTCCTCCTCCTGCGGGAGAGGTGAGGACTCCTGCTGGTGCAGGAGACGAGAGGTTCCTGCTGCAGATTTGAGACGAATGAATGTCAACTATGCTGCTGTTTTTTTGCTGTATTTTCCAGTCTTTCTTTCTGTTGTTCGTCTGTTGTTCTGTTCTCCCGTTGTTCCACTCACTCTCTCAATGTCCAGTTCATCTGTTCTTTGTTATTTTGTTCCGCTGTTCTGTTCTTCTTCTTCTTCTTCTTCCTCTTCAGTTCCGCTCTCTCTCTCTCTTAAAGCTTCGTTCACGAACTGTTCTGCTGACGTTCTATCCCTCAGCAAGTTTGTTCTTTTGTTCTATCCCCTCATGGAGTTTGTTCTAATTTTGTTCTACCATTTCCCCGTTTTAAATGCATCTGTGTCCGTATTTCACTTGATAATCTGTCGCTGTGCCACTGTGATACAGCGCTCCTGTGTCGAGCTGCTTTTAGCTGGTCACGACGCGACGGTACGACCCTTGAATACGACGGTACGACCCTTGAACACGATGGTACGACCCTTGAATACGACGGTACGACCCTTGAACACGACGGTACGACCCTTGAATACGACGGTACGACCCTTGAATACGATGGTACGACCCTTGAACACGACGGTACGACTCTTCGGTATGAACACCTGACCTTTGACCTGGTCAGCTTAAAGGCCAAGTCATAATAATACCCAAGGTCGTCGTCACCGTCGTGCACCAAGGTCGTACACGTCGTGCACCAAGGTCGTACACGTCGTGCACCAAGGTCGTACCGTCGTGCTCGAAGGTCGTACCGTCAGTGTACCATACAGGGAACTGAATGAAACATTGGTCTGCAGTTTTAGTCTTTCTTTTGTTCCGCTGCTGCACCTGGTGATTGTTATGTCTTGCTTCTGTCCCTATCTGTTGCTCTCGAGGTCTGTTCCACTTCCCCCCCCACCACCCCTCCCATTTTTTTTCAGCTGGTCTGTGTCACAATGCCGTTCCATTTATCATCTGGTCTGTTAGTCTCCTGCTGTCTTTCCTGATAATCTCTTAATCTGTTCCTCTTTTTCTGCTGCCTAGTAAGCTTCTTTCTTCGCCTGATCTGTTGACCCGGTAATATTTCTGTTGACTGGTTTATCAACGCGTTAGTTCACTGTTTCATTTCGTGTCCGATGGTCAGTGTATCTTCTGTTGTTCTCCCTGTTGTCTGTTTCTGTCTTCTCTTTTGTCCCATTTCTATTTGCTTTGTCTGCTGCTGTGCTTATGCCAATTTTCTGCTGCTAATTTGTTTGCTTCTCTCTCTCTCTCTCTCTGTTATTTGTCTGTGGCTCTGTCACTCTTCTGTACGTCTGTTACTCTTGTACGGTCTTCTCAATGGTCTTCAGCTCTGTTGGATCTGTTGCTTCACCCTCCATCTCATTTCTCTGTTACTGGCCCTCAGTTCCGTTGCATCTGTCGTTGCCACTTGAGCATGAAAGTACGAATCCTGAGGACGACACCCACGACGACCAATTGAGCGAGACGGTACGACCCTCGGGTGAAGGGAGTACCTGCGTTGGGTGGGGGTTACCTGCGTCCCTACGACCTGTTGCTGGTCTCGAGGCCTTATCTATGCCCAGGTGTCAGTAGCTTTTGGCTTGGATATTTTTCGACGTCTCACTACGTCTTCCCTCCTTTGTCAATGCCTGCCTCCCCCCAGTCGCTGTATACATTTCTCTCTCTCTCTCTCTCTCTCTCTTTGCGTGTGCTAGCCCTGCCCTATGGCAAGATCCTGCCGTAAGTACTCGTGGGTAGGTAGGTAGGTGAGTAAGTAGGTACTCCTCAGTCTTTCTCTCTTTCTCCCTTTTTTTTATCTCGTCATCTCTCGTTCTCTCGCTCACCGCCTCTCTCTTTCAGGAAGACGAGTAATAATAAATATACATGTGTGTTGGAATAATATTCCTGATCCGGGGGTATCGAACACAAGTATCCGGTTCAACAGATCTAAGCCTTGTTTCCACAAGCACCCGAAAAAAAAAATGTATATCCGGAACATACATAAATAAATACCTGCAGTACAATCTCACCTCAATATGTTCGACACTCGGCTCTGCATCTGCGATAGGTCCTCTCCCATCCACACACCACTACAGAACCAGCCACCAAACCCCAGAGGAGAATAAAATAAAATAATTACCCCTTGCCTCACACTTCAGCAACTCATAGTTGAAGGACTGCTCTCACCCCCTCCTCCTCCTCCTCACCTTCCACCTCCCCCGACCCTCTCTTTCTCTCTCCTTACAGACACGACACTGACAAAACATATAACGCACCGTAACGACTTGATAAGGACTACACAACAGCCCTCCCAACACAGTCTCGCTCCACCACCCATATACCCATTTTGTCTCTTTTTTTATGGTGACCGACACGGCGCGGGCAGCAGGTGCCCCTAATCAAGGCCATCTGCGGTGAAGGAAGAAAAAAAGAAATAAAAAAAAGTACGAGGAAAAGAAAGTAGAAATTAACCAGGGCTCCGCAGGTGTTTGTGGACGTGACCCTTAAGGAATGAAAGGTTATGTGAAGAGCGAAAGACAAAAGATGGACGAGAATTTCTCAGTTCAGCTGTTCAGTGGAAGAAAAGGTATATTATTAACAGCCAGTCCTCGAGTGGTCGGTCTCCTTACAGAAACTGGGAAGCAGCAGCCAAACGCGTCGAGAAACTAACACTCCCCAGACGCGTACGTGTGTCTCATTCTCCTCTGCATTCTGGGCACCATCCGTCTCTCCAACGTTATGAACGACGATTCAGTATATCAAAAGACATAGCTATCATTTATATGATGGACAGAAACACAACGCATTCTGCTCGGATACCTCTAGGCAAATCTTGGTTTGAAGCTCCTGTGGGGGTGACATCAGAAAAGGACCAGATCCACAAAGGAAGTGCTTGACGATGGACCAATTCACGTACGCTTCCACGACACAGCCACAGAACCTTCAGACCGACTGGACAGTGAAGATCAGGACTGAATCGGAAGGAATGCTATTCGACAGAGGCAATGATAAAGAAAATGTGATGTAGATATATGGGTATACAGCGGAAGGAAAAGGAAAGAAGACTTTGCCTTTCGGAAGGTGGCCTCGGAACTCAAATACTAACGAAGATATTATCTACTTCGTTCGTCTGAGTTATGAGTAACCAGTAACATTTGATGACGCGAGCATCGTGCCTTGGCCATAGAGTGTTAGCAACACTCCAGGAACTTCGGGTAGTGTACAAGCCTTGCCCGGTGAGTGTTTATCTTGGTGTTCCTGCCTCCTCCGCAGTGCTGCACCCTTGTGGGAAGTCTGTGTATTAATCTCTTTGTTTACCTGGGCGCTTCGTGGTTACGTATTCGTACAAATGTTTTGGTTTTTGGCTTCGCTAGAGTATACTTGCCTAAGAGAATATTCCATCTGAATGTATATGATTTTCTTTCTGTTTTCTTAAAGCACACAGAAGGGGGTAGGAGGGAAGGGTGGGTTACTGCTGTCACCTTCTTTTATTATAAGTGGTCTTTTTCATTCCTCAAAGCTGGTCGCCTTGGAAGTCTACATCAACCCGAGAGTATGGGACACAAGTGCGTGTTCCACACACACACACACACACCAGGCCCTACACCCTCATGACATCACGTGTGGACATGACCAGGGCGCAGGAAACGAAGGAACCATCAACAGACAGGTATACTAAGGCACGTCCAGGGTTCACCTCTTGTATGCTTATGACACTTGTTATGAAGGTGCTGACCTCCCGGCACTGTCAGCAGTGATGGGGGCCACTGACCCTCCATGGCCTCTAAGCACTGTCAAGAGTGATGGGGTCACTGACCCATCCATGGCCTCAAAGCACTGTCAAAGTGATGGGGGTCACTGACCTCCCCCATGGCCTCCAAGCACTGTCAACAGTGATGGGGGCCACTGACCTCCCCCATGGCCTCCAAGCACTGTCAACAGTGATGGGGGCCACTGACCTCTCCCATGGCCTCCAAGCACTACTAACACAGGTGTGGCACATGGCTTCCTCCACTTATCACTCGTAACTTCTCCATGCGGCCGTCTCTCGACTCTCTCTCTCTGGCTTCTGATGACATTTCGGTAAATCTTGAACCTAAGGTTAATTCCCTTGGCGTCTTCGAATGAACTTTCTCGCCTCTCGAGTTCTCTCCGATGAGAACTTGGGAAGTTCTGCTCGTATGGGTTCACCTACTGATATCAATAGGTGCCCTTCGGACAGCTGCAGGGCGCAACAACAACATGGTCAGTAACAAATCATGAAACGTCTGTTGATGTAATTGATAAGGATGTAGTGGTGACGCAGGCACACAGACACAGACACACAGACACACACACACACACAAATACAAACAAACACAGTCTCTCGAAGCGTAGCAGGGATGACACTGTAATTGCCTCGCAAGATATAATCAAGAACTTGGTGGAGAGAGGACAAGTCAGCTCTTAATTGTGAGAAAGAGCTTTGTGCTGGCGTAACGTGAGGTTGGAGCCATGTCGGTCATGGAATAAAGGCATATAATATCTTCAGCACACAAACATCCAATATGGGGTCAGAACAGGTCAGGCTCAGTGGTGTTTAAACGAGAGAAAAACACGGACATATTATCATTGAGCTATGAATATATTAAACGAACGAATAACTGCAGGGCGTGGGAAAAACACTTGATGATTTCCATGCGACTGTCTCATCATTCCCGGGTTTGCCTGAGCGAATCTGGACGAGGGAAAATAAGTCAGTGACACAATACTGTCGGCACCAGGACCTGAGCTACGGACGAGCGGGGTGTTCGTGTCCAAGACATGAGAGATGTTTCAGACCGTCTAAACAAAACGCCTGATCCACCACCGACACCATCTCTCTCTAGGCCTCTCCGGGAGGCGGTATTTATACACACACTGGGCCATAAACCCCCCCTGCAGCAGGCAAGCAGGCAGGCAGGCAAGACAGGCAGGCAGGCAAGAGGGCTTGCCTCGCCTCGACAAACAAAGCCCTTTTCTCTCTCTCTCTCTCTCTCTCTCTCTCTCTCTCTCTCTCTCTCCTGCATCACACGGGCAGGCCAGGCTACTAGCACGGCTTGGCCTGCCTTGGCCTGGACGAGACCCAGCACGGTCCTCCCTCCCGAGCGTCCAGCAGGAACTTTCTTTAAGACTTTCTCCTCCTCGGAGCCGAGCCAAGGGTGGTGCTCCTCCCCGCTGCACACACACCCTCCCTCCACTCCTCCTCCCACTCCCATCCCCGTCCGGCGTGAACACTCATATAGAAAGTGGCAGGTCAGAGGCGCCACGGCTCCACACACACACACACACACACACACACACCTAGTGTCCACTTGGGTTCATTTGCATAAATCCTATGGATATGCCATTTCTCCTCTCCGCATGCCATTTTAGTGCTTTCTCTTAAAACATACGTTCTTGTAGCAAATATACTGATTCAACGCAATACATCGTCATGAATTTGTGTAATTTATGGCATACCCAGCTAATTACAGGATCCAGCGAGTGAGGTGGGGTTGCAAGATTCCGACGTTGCAGACATCGCTTTCCAATAATATGCTGGAAAAAGACAGGTAGAAGCACAGTGAGGCGGCGGTCACACAGCCGCCTCACTAGCTCCTGGTGGGGGAGGAGAGTGCTCCAGGGATGCACACAGTGTAGAGATAAACTTAACTTACTGGAAGAAGAAGAAGAAGAAGAAGAAGAAGAAGAAGAAGAAGAAGAAGAGCAAGAAGAAAAAGAAGAAGAAGAAGAAGAAGAAAAACGGCTAGCTGGTCCTTGTGGGTGACGTGGCCACGGTAATACGTTCCGCTGATCCAGTTATAAGTTGATAATTAAACGTTTGTTGTCCTGCTTTAAAATGTCATCAATTCATGAGCCTGTTAGAGAGAGAGAGAGAGAGAGAGAGAGAGAGAGAGAGAGAGAGAGAGAGAGAGATTTTTACAACTCACGTGTTCCGTGTGAGAGAAATCAAACACATTAGCGTCAGCCACTATCCAAGTCCCAGTACATCAATACTATCAACTAATCAAGTGCATCAACTTTCTACACCATCCAGCGAGAAAACATAAATCTTAAGTGTTAATTAGTGAAGGCAAAAAAAAAAAAAACATGATCTAAGAGTCAATCAAATAACTTGTCTTGAATCCCCTCTTTACTCACACAGAACCACAGTGTTCAGAAACACAATCCAATCCATACTTGGCCAACTAACATCAATCTGACGTACTTATTAACTACTAACCAGTCATTTTGCTTCGGTTTCCAGCTACTGTGAACCAACCAAAGAGCATTTCATACCTCGTGAATGTCGAAGGAAATAGCAAAATCAGTCTCAACTGACAGTGGATTCCTCTGCCTGGGTCAGAGAATAGCCACATTGCTAAAGGCTTCTGGCAACGCTGTGTGGAAAAGACTAGCCAGCTATACATAGCTGAGTGAGGGGCTAGTTATCCATTAATAGTAGCTGACTAAAGGGAGAGCTATACATAAGCTGAGTGTAGGGCAATGCAGCCATAAACAATTCAGTGAAGGGCTACCAAGCCAGCCATACACAGCGACAGTGCAGTGTCCAATCTTCCTCACTCTGCTGAGAGTCTCTGCTCTTCGTGCAATTCACCCGAGCCATTTCTCAAACTCACGAGACAGACACACTCAAGTCTCAAGCACTTGCGACACCACCTATGGATCCCAAGCGCGTCATCGCCAGCTTTTGACAAGCATCCAGCTGTGCTGATAACGTACCGGATGGCTCGCCGCGTGTAGAACTCGTGACTTAAGATTTTGTCTGATGGGTGAAATGTTGGGCAACAAATGAACTTTGCAAGTAGCAAATCATGGTCACTGAACTCCAGGACTGAAAGTTTTCGCTACTTTGGGAACGAGTGAAGTGTGTTTGAGGAGTTTGCTTTGGTCAGTGCGATTGTGTGTGTGTGTGTGTGTGTGTGTGTGTGTGTGTGTGTGTGTGTGTGTGTGTGTGTGTGTCTGGCGAAGTGTGTAACGAGCTAATGCCGGTGAGTCATGGTCTTGACTATGACATGCTGAGGTCCATGAGAAGAGTCACTCACGGCAGTCTTGTGCTGAGGTGAGTCTGGAGAGTCATTCGTGACTTTTGAGGTGAATCTGGAGAGTCAGCAATATCAGACTCTACTGTCTGCTGACGTGAGTCAGAGAAGTAAGTTATTTTCAGACTTGTAATGATCGTCTGTGTGGCTGTTCAAGTCTCCCTGCTGAATCAGCCAAATGTGACTGTCGAATCAGACCTAAGTACACGTATATCTGTTGAATCACAACGAAGTCTGCTTGCTGAATCACAGCTCAGTATACTTTTTGAATCACAACCATGTGTGCCAGCCGAATCACAGCTAAGTATACCTTTTAAATCACAACGAAATCTGCCTGCTGAATCACAGCCAAATAAGCCTCTTGAATCACAACCATTTCTGTGCTGCAGCACCCAAGTCTGCCATCTGAATCAACTCAGTGTGCCTGCACAATCACAACGAGGAAGGATTTGCTGAATCGTCCAACTCTGCCTGCTGAATCACGAGGCGAGACTGCAGAATCACGACCAATTCTCCCTACTTGACTGAGCCTTCATGACTGTCATTACAGAAGGGAATCAGGCAGGAGTGGTGGCTGTATTCTCGTCCACTGTTTGTTCCAGTGTGTCTGGCCACTCACTGAGCACCACTGCGGTTAGTGCACTCTCATGTAAGTCGAGTCATGTTCCGCACACGGTAACTGTATGTGTGTGTGTGTGTGCGTGTGCACGCCCGCGCGCGTTTGTGTGAACTAGTTTGTTCGTTTGTTGTTTGTTTGTGTATGTTTGTCATTGCCTCTTTGTTATGTAAGATTTGGGAGCTCTACACTCGTGGGGCCTCATCTCTTTTGTGTGTGTGTGAGTGTGTGTGAGTGTGTGTGTGTGTGTGCGTGTGTGTGTGTGTGTGTGTGTGTGTTTGAATGTCTCACGTATGTATGTCTTCCTGTCTCGGTCTATTTGTCTGTTTTCCTGTTAGTTTGTCTTCGTTTAATCGTCATCACTGGAGCTAATCAAGCACACTACTGTAGATACCGTACAGGTAACACATTCCCACCCTGCGGTACACTCTCTTGACGAGGGCTGACATGACAACGCGATATGTGGCAGCGACGGTCTTCCTATTATACGGTTCATTCATGCCAGGAGTTCACAGTCATACCAGATATGACACAGTCATGCCAGAGGTTGACACGCCTCATCAAAGGTCACAGTCATGCCAGGGGATGACACAGTGACATCAAAGGTCACTGTTATACCAAGAGTGTCACACGCGGTGGCGCTGACATATTCATAGGCGACACTGTCACGCCGGGGTGTCATATGTACC
>JAYMFT010368128.1:0-37800 GCA_038088735.1 Panulirus argus
CTCTCTCTCTCTCTCTCTCTCTCTCTCTCTCTCTCCCTCCCCCCCCGCCATACCAGGCAGCTGCCTTCATGATGAAATTGTCAGCAGTCATGTCTGTTACCCCAGACGGTCAGGCAGCCGCATTCCGGAGAAGTGAAAGTTTCCAGTGTGTGTGTGTGTGTGTGTGTTTGTGTGTGTGTGTGTGTGTGTGTTCTTGGCGGCGGTGGTGTGTGACCTGCCCGTGACCAGAACCACCACACACACACACATACTCGTCACCAACAGTGATTTGATGTGCTGGGCTCCAGGCCCTCACTGGTCCCCCTTCCACAGATTGTGTGACCTTCACTGTCGCACTGTGTCGCCTGGGTAGCAAATGGTAGACACTCGGGGGTGTGGCCGTAGTAGATAACTTCATCGTAGACCATCATGTCTCACGTTATCTTTCCCTCCTATGTCTTATCCGGTGTCATCTCCGTCCGTTCGTCGTTGGGAGTCACACTCGCGTTTAGTCAGGTCAGCAAAGGTCAGGTCAGACGCATCCAACTGTATGCTTCGTACAGCTAACTGTTCCCCGTCGTCTAGAGAACCGAATGGCACAAGAGCCACAACTCCAGTTCGAGTCACGCCACTTATAGAAAGGTTTAACCAGGGACTTGACCCAGTTCTTAAATAAACAAACCACGACCTTTGGCCATGGATCAGTGTACAGATGTGTTTGGTATTCTCCAAGCAGTGTTTCCATCCACTCTTTCACCGATGTTTGTGCTGCACTCCAGGCGACACAGGGGTTCCGGGAAACACCCTTTAAGCATTGCAGCTTGTGGTTGGCCTCAAGGTCAGGCCTCTTCCTTGTATAATGCAGCAGGTTCGAACGGCCAGGGGACTCCTACCTCGTATTATGCTTCCTCTTCTGGAAGAATGGGCGAGTCATCTCGGAGCAAATGGTTAATCCTCAGTCGTAAGGAGAGCAACAGTAATGTTCAGCTCTTAATTAAACTTGAGGTTGACCGTGCTTTGCGTGCGGATCAAGGCTTTTACAAGCATACATTTGGAGTGCTTAATAACAGGCTGGACGGATGGGATCTAAGACCGAGACTGAGTGCAGATGTAATCGAGTTGGTGGCAACGGACTGTAACGGCCCGAGTTGTGGAGCTGTTTTCCCAGCATGTGAATGTAATACGAGTGGTGCAACTGTACCCGGGGAAGTGTTTAACCATTTGCGCTGACTGTAACACGCATGTAATCATGCAATGCAGGCGTCATGCAGGTGTGATGATGCAATGCAGGTGTGATCCAGCACGGCTTTAAGCTACGGGCTCTGCAGGTATGGTATGGTACCCATATAACAATTATAATAGCTCTGTCAGCTGACGACCCCGTCCAGCAGCCCGGGCTGTTGGGGGAAGAGGACCTCTCCCGACGACTACTACAGGTAATCCTTGAGACAGAGACCTGCTCCTCCAAGCCAGGAAGTTGAGAACGGTCACGTCAACCTTGACAGTTTTGACAAACAAGTAACAGTTTATTGGAGGCTAAGTATTAAAAAAAATAAAATAAAATGACGGTACAGGTACGCAACGCAGGAAGATTTATGGTAACCTATATGGTCCTGGGTAATTTATGGTTGCCTACTTGGGTAATTTAAGGTAGCCTAACTGGATAATTCACAGTAGCCTACTTGGGTCATTTATAGTAGCCTACCTGGGTAATTTATTGCGACTTACCTGGATAATTTATGGTGACGGATAATTTAGGGTCACTTACCAGGGTTATTACAGAGATCTCCACCTTGGCAATTTTGGGTGACTTACCTTGGTAATCTGAAATAAAAAAAAGGAAATAGACGTTATATTTAGTTTTCATTAAGTATTAACTGAAATATTACTTAATGAAAATGAATACTTGCTGAAAACCTACATGAATTAAAGAAAAAAAAATCCTCGATAATCCAATTCAGTTATTAAAATTCAAACTATAGATTTTGATGAATCAGAAAAGGTTTCTGTTTACTCTCAAGTAAACCATCTGTGTGGCTAACGCGATGAAAATATCTTATACCTAATTAACTGTACAAAATTTTCTTGAAAAAAAATACAATGCATACCACAGTTAAGCCCTGGAATGAAAACTTCCAATTCCAACTGCATACATGAGACTAGTTTGGTGCCCTAATTCATAAATACTTTCCATGTCTTTTTTTTTCAGTTTCTTAATTCTCTCTGTATTTCAGTTAGGGCCCAGCCTTGATGTGGACTTTTGTCCGTAACTGTAGCCTTCAACATAGAATTTTTCTTTTTTGTAAAACTTTTGCCTATTTCATGTATTATACTCGAATGTTCCTCCCCGTCTGAATTCTGCGGTTGGTTAAACTTGAAGTTTCTTTTGCCTTTAACCCCCTAATGTGTTTCTTATGTTTGTTGTATAGAAATCCCAGTATGGAAAAAATATAGAGCAGGTGCTCACTTAAAGGTAAACTGTTGGAGGAGAACTAATCCTTTCCTTAACGTAACAGAATTCCTTCATCACCAAACCCACTGACGTACGAGTCTCATTTTTTCAAAAATTTTTTTTCACCCTTGCGTTGGAGTTGGTGAATCTATCAGTTCAGGGCTCAGCATTTTCTTTTTGATGGGGTCCTCTTCGTTATCCCGCTGCACGAAGGGCCAGCAGTGGAGAGGGAGATAGTCGGTGTTTGCTCCAGTGGGCCAGGGAGGAAGTTATTTTTCGTTGTATCTTTATGTGCCTTTAGCTGAACACCTCTTGTACTCTGGATTACCTTGGATTAGGCAGCAAGCTTGACAGTTGTCACACACTAATGGTAACGCTTTCAGACTGAGTCGTAGCTTAGTTATAATACTGAGTCGTAGCTTAGTTATAATACATCTCTATGAATAGTCAATACATGTGGACAGTAATTTATTCATCACAGCTTGGGAAAGCCTGCTATAAATCTGTGTTGCTTTTTAAATCCGATTCCAGTACATCTGGATGTTTTACATTAACAGAAATAGGCAGATGTATGGATGGAACAAATATATTGACAGGAACGAAGCGGTGCTGAAAGGGTCTCTGTTCATATCGTATATTGTGAATATTTGCAAAAAAAAATCCTTTGAAATTATTGGAAATTTGGGAAAAATTACATTATTATACTTGAGAACTGCAGAATTTTATGCATATTTTCTACTACTTGGGAGGCGATGTTTCGGGACACTGGCACTCTCGGGGAAACTCAAAAGCCCAGATGCAAGCTGTGGTCTGGCCGGGACTGGCACAACTCTGGTACGTTACCCCAGCCCAAGTCAGTACCCGAGGATGAGCAGCAGGGCGAGTTGCACGCCATCCTACGCCCACCCGATGATCGAGTCCAGGCCGTGGATCAGATGTCGCTAACGGTAACCCACCACAACCCCAAACATCGAAATTTTTATTACAAAAATTTCTCAAGACTCAAGTTTTTGTTAATTTTTTTTTCAGGCATTTTGCAGAAAAACCCGGATGGTTTGGGTTTCAGAAACAGATTTCTCTTCTCTTTTTCTTCAGTCCTGTAATTTTACAGATGGTGTCTCTATCTTTCCAGATGTGTTGCAGCTGCAGCTGTACCGTGACAGTCGTGATCGGGCCAAGGGGGCAGCCACCAAGGCCTCCTTGGCGCTACAGAACGTCCTGGCCCTAGAGACAGGTGAGTCCCGGCTGACCCTTGACGACCTCCTGCCTCCTATGTTTGGCAGCTCGACCTCCCACCTGTCATCCTCTTGGAGCTATGCTTCCCATCCTTAATAACCATTATATATATATATATATATATATATATATATTATATATATATATTAAGAACAGTATGATCAATCTGCAAGCCTAGAGCATAGACACGTCGAGACGTAATGACCAATTAGCAGAACACGTACGATTACACCGAGAAAGATTTTAACCCATCAGTATTGAAGTTTGTAGGACGCTCTCCAGTACCTGCAGGCGTGGACTGTACAGTACCCTCCTTAATGGTGTCTTAACACAGTTGAGGAACATGTTCCTATCGTGGAATACTAATTCCAGTCGCAAACGAGGATCTCGTCTGTGATGTTGTGGTAGGAGAAAGGTTTGGCACAAGTGAACATGACACAGAGCATATGATGTAGGTTTAAGAATTGCTTTTAATGCTCGTGAGCTCGAAAGAGAGAGAGAAAAAAAAAATAACTAAACGTAATTTCTTTGTGATCCGAGCTTCGCCCACGACGGGATATATATATATATATATATATCCAGTACAGGATTTACTTTGACTAATAGCTAGACACCATCGCTTACTTTGTTTCGTCTGTCGCTTATTAAATAGTGTACGTTGGAATCGCATGTTCCAGCGAGAATTAAGAGATACCAGTTATATCATAACTTTCATCTAACGCAGTCCTCTGTAATTCTTAGAATTTGTAGTGTGTGTACAAGCGCACAGTTGCACACAATATTCTGATATACGACTGTGAACTGTAGCGTGAAGTTCTGTGTCAGGTAAACTAAAGCGTTCTGTTTCAGAGTTAACTTCTGAGTGATTTGTCTTTTTGTTAAGCTAAGCCGGAGTTACGTTTCCGAGTTCAGCCGTGCTTGTGAGTTCAGCTGCTGAAGTGACGTTTCGTATTTAGACTGATGTGATTTATCTCTAAGGATAAAGTTAGGTCGAAATGGACCCGCCTCCTGAACAAAGGTGAGTAACGTACGTTGAGGTGGTTCCCATCTCAGTTGAGTTGAATTGCAGAGGGACAGTTACTCTAAATTAAACTGAAATTGTCCTGCCTCCCTCAAGATTCGAGCCGGGTTGTGTAATCTTCCGTCGTCAGTCGAATGAATTGAAGAGGGTGGCTGGTTGGCTTGCTGCTCTTGCCTGTTCCCTCCACGCAGCACCTCCCACCCCACGGGAGCTGGACAGTAGTAGTACGATGTTCTGTCTTCCGTCTCACTTGAAGCAACAGGGAAAACTTCGACGTCCATCACAGACAGTCTCGCCGCCACCGCCGGAGTTTTGATGATAAAACTTTACTTGGGCACAATGTGTTGCTTTAATGTTTAAACTTGACTCCGGTACCTGTATTGTTTTGGGTAAAATTCGAATCTGGGGAACGGGAGAGTTTGGATAAAACTCCCACCAAAGGGAAACGTTGTTGTAGTGATGTTTCGTGTTTTGACTAGAGGGAGTTCTGTGGATAATTCATATCTGGGATTTCCCTGAAGGGGGGATAGATCACATTTGTTTCATGTGATGTTTCAAGTGTTCGTAAAGTAACAGAGAGAAACGGAATGTGAAGCTTGCGTTTAAGGGTACGTGCATACACCAAAGCTTCATTTACCACGGGCTGGGGTGTTAGTGCATTTATCACACAGCTTTACCCATCTCAACATCACTCCACCACCACCACCACCATTACCAAGACGTTGCCACTCCAACGCTGCTGCAGTTATTATTAGGAGTGCTACCACCACCCCGTCATAGTTTGATCATGTCACTGCCTTACACACCACAGTGGCACCCTACCACCACAACCCCCCACCACAATAGCATTACCCCACTTCTGCAATCGACCACCTCCACTGTCACCACCCAACCAGATGCACCACCGCCCTCACTACCACACTGTCACTTTCCCGCCCACACCACACCATACCTCCTCCTCCTCCTTGCTTGCTGTACTGTCACCGACCACTCGAGGCGATATCTGTTTTCAACATTACGGACGGTCCACTGCCCCCCTTCCCCTGCTCCCCCCCCCCTCACAGAACCTAAAGCTGAGTCGTCCCTTCCCCTTAGACGTACCAGAGACTTGCCACTTGTAAGGGAGGAGGGAGGGGATGGCTGGGGTCTGCTGCCCAGTGGACCATCCGTATTGTTCTGTTGCTCGTCGGTGGATCTGGGTCCAGCCCAGGGCGAGGGCAGAGGAACGCTGCCCTAGGGAGGGAAGGATGGACGAGGAACTTCAGAAAAAGAATAAAAAGGTCTTCATGCATTAATAAACATACTTGCACAGAAAAATTATCGATGGTAATGAAAATTCTTCGTATTTCGCGATTATTATTGGTGGAGCGGGAGTGAAATTGAAGCATTGCTTTACTGCATTTATAGCGAACGTGATATTGCAGACATATAGTACGTTACATTACTTAGTTGTCGTTTTGTTGTTATATTGCAGGGTTCACGCTGGACAAGGAGAGCCACACGCTGGGTCTACTGTGTAAGGACGTGACGCTGGTGATCGCCTTCGACACCAGGGAGCGACTCTTGCAGTGGCAGGTCAAGATGACCAGCACGCTGGGCGAAGGTTGGTGCCTCTGCCTCCCTCCATTCCTCACTGCTAATCGTCCCCTCAACCACCGGGTCACAACTTAGTATCCAACCACCCAAACAGCCCATGGAACCCTTACTCCCAAACCTTCACTCAAACCAGTACAAGTTGTCAGTGTTTCCTGTGTTGCACATGTTCAGCACACATACAGCCACTAGAACCACCTATAGTTGCTCTTTAGTACTGTAAAATCACATCAGCAGCAACGAAAATGTGGTATGAGTGTACCCCTATTAACAGCATGTCGCCCCCCATATACCACACCGCTCCAACTCGTTCTGGCCAGTACGCATTTCTCCTCACCAATATGGATAGGGCCAGATGCCCCTAAACGCCTCCGTCCCAAGGCCTTCATCACTATTTCAGTCTACTCCTTCTTTCCCTCGACCATGTTCTTGACAGAGGGCTTGTCATTCTCCATAACATTATAACAGCCATGGTGAACATCACACATCATTTGTGCAGACTTGTCACCCTTTCTGTTGGAACACAAGCCTTATTATCCTGACAAATGTTATCTGTGTGTATGCGTTTTAATGATTTATCCCCATCTATAGTTGACTGTGAAAACGAAATGTTTCCACTTTTTTCAAGGTTTTGTCATCTGTTACTTTATACAGTACAGTCATGGTCACTGAGTTTAAGCAATACAGTCTTTCTCTAAACTAGTATTGGCATTCGTGAGCAAACGATTGACCTCAAGATAACCCTTAAAAAGTAACATTTTATTCAGTAATTTTGCCAAGTGTACGAAGGATGAGTATTCAGAGTCGATGGTTAATCACTATCATGGGCCATATAATATTTTTTTTTTAACATATCATTTGTAATATTTGATCGTCGTTTCCCGCGTTAAAAAGGTAGCATCCATTCACATCCATTCTCTATCTATGTGTAATGCACCGAAACCGCAGCTCCCTATCCACAACCAGGCCCCACAGACCCTTTCCATGGTTTACCCCGGACGCTTCACGTGCCCTAGTTCAGTCCATTGACAGCAAGTCGACCCCTTCCAATACAATCTCACTTCCACATACTCGGCACTCGCTTCTTTGCAACAGCACCTAACCCCTCTCAGCCATACCACAGGACAACTAACCATCAACCCTCAAAAAAGAAAGAAAAAGAAAGACATCTCTGCCGAACGCGTCTTAAGCCTATAGTCGCACAGACTCCCTTCCCCCCTAACAAACACGACACTGACAAAATATGTACACGTCGTAAAGACCCGACACGCAATAAACAACAGCTATCCCAGGCCAGTCAGCCTCCACTCCACTAGATATAATACCCATCAAACTACGCTCACTAAACATGTAAAAGTTACATTTTCTCGTCTATGTTCCCCAACATTACAAACACCAATTCAGCGTATCACAAGATCTCTCGTACCCAAAATGTAACAGTGTAAACCATGAACACTTACTCCTCAACTGTCATGCCAATCACCCCACACAGACATATACACACACAACAAACACCTCTTAACCTGTGGTCTCGACTGCTGGACGGAGCTAGCTTTTCAAGCGTTGCGGAAGCTCCGAAGTAAGAAATAGTTGTCTTTGAACCTATGAATTACTTACAAGTACAAAGTTGAAATAAAATGAAAAGGGAATGAACGTAGAGACAAAGACTTCCCTACTGAATTATCACACACCCCTCTGCAGGAAACTGAAATTTAGACAAAACCTGTAAAACTGGCAGTGAACATTTCTCGTATAATACACACTTCGAAAAAGAAATGCTGAAATCTATTGACTGGTTCAACAGCAACTGCGGGTACAAACTGTTATCAGCGAACAAGCAAACACCATGGGAGGAAGTCGTTCAGAGACCAAAGCGACTGTTACGACCGTGACATTGGCAAGTTATTTAAATATAACAGCAGAGGGAAGGAAGAATGGAAAGGAACGTAAATATAACAGAAGCCGACAGGTTACGGTAATAAGAGTGTTGAGCCACTGAGGAAGTGACAGCATGTCTTCCTTCTTTCCCTCACTCACCCACCCACAAGGCAAAGACAGGACGATCATCATCATCATCACTGCCAGGTCTGAATACCAGACCACCGCTATACCCTGGACAATAACGTACGGTAACGATCGGTCCACACGGTAATTTACCGATCACCCAACGTCAGCTGTGTAAGAGACGAGAAAATGACGGGTGGAAGGTGGGTCTGGGAACTACCTGCACTCGTAAAACACCAGCAGAGTCCAACTAACTGTTGGTTTCCTTGAAAGTCCTGGCCAAGTGATGAAAGGTGTCAACGTACGAGATAAAGGCAACTTTGTACTTCTAAGAACATATATTTCTTAAGATATTCCGTCC
The DNA here is from genome assembly GCA_038088735.1 of Panulirus argus. Taxonomy (NCBI): domain Eukaryota; kingdom Metazoa; phylum Arthropoda; class Malacostraca; order Decapoda; family Palinuridae; genus Panulirus; species Panulirus argus. Next base: position 8,647 of record JAYMFT010368128.1, read on the forward strand.
ATGGAATAGATAAGATTTTTCGGTCACCTGACAGTTTTGTACCTGGGATCAGCATCTCCGGTCTCACTTAACTGAGAAGCAGACCCAGTGCACGCAACCGTGGCCCACACAAGACAGGGAAGCCCAGTTCAGGGAGAAGACTTGTTACACTCTTGCCCTCCAGGGCAATTTCAGCATGTGAGGAAGTTTTACACGGTAATAGAGTCGAAGGAAGTTTAAGTGACCCACATGTCCTGTCGAAACATACAGTGGCCTAAGTTCACTATTCGCCTGCGGGCGTGTTTGAACCCTTGTCGTAGATGTTTAAAAGGAACGTCTTGTTTAAAAATGTTGCCGGTGGTGACATACGTGGAAAACGGTAAATAACGCCTCGTGCAAATGAAACACGTTCGTGGTCAAATTGTTTCTTGAATTTATGAAGTCCTGTGAAGGTGGGGTCGATGATACTGGTGTCTGTATCCGGTGGCCTTGGTCTCGTTTGTGTGTGTATGTGTGATGTGTATATAGTCTGTCTTCCAGGATAATCCTTATGAAACGCAAGGGTTTAATAAAGACTGGCAGAAGAAGCAGTTAAGGACTGACACATTTCCTGTGTTTCGGAGAGGCAGAGAATCCCAGCGAGTCAGAGACAGAGAGGTAGATGGGTTGGGGCTCAACGACACGAGTGCGGCATATACACTCACCTGCCCACGACAAGTTGCTTTCCTTTCACATTTATTACATCAGTTTAAAGCTCGAATTAGGTATACTGTTGCATCTGGCCTTCCTCCTTGGTTCTTTGCCCTAAACTGCTTAGTTTTCAGCCTAAGCAACGTGTTATCTCTTTTTCGTATACTGCATTTGTCACTGAAATGATGTCATTTCTCTGTTCATTGTTCACAGTGCTGTGGGTTTCTGACTTCCGGCCTTTCAGTTTGGAATCGAGGCCAAGAACGTAGAGATTATCATTTTTAAATTAACATGGAATAACTTATCCATACGTGTGTTGCCTTGCTTGCTTCATGCATGTTGAAGTGCCGTGACTTCTTTGTTTTTCGAGGATGCCTTGTGTTCCATGCATCTGTGGAGTGGTGGTGATGGGAGGACCTGGCGAGTTTGTGGAGTGCTGGTGATGAGAGGACCTGGTGAATGCATGAGGTTGTGGTGGCGAGAGGGACCTAAGGCACAGCGCTTGGCATGTGCCTCTCTGGCCTGTGTTGAGGGGGGGGTTGTTCCATTAATCTTCCCCTTCATCAACTGCTGATGAATGATGATGAATCTCGCATTCATACTTGATGCCCATGACAGTTTTTCAACATGCAATAGTTTTCTTTTTCTTTTAAAACAAACCAACGACAGAGTGTCTGGTAAATATAGTCGCGAGGAGACAGACGCCCTTAAAGTGTACAGTTATGTACAACCAGTTTCAAAACTGTATTCGTGGTAGGCTCGGCCATCGTGACTCTCTCAAGTCACACATCACTTTGCATCTTCTCGGACGTTAGCGTTGACCCCCTCGAACCCTCTTGAACACGACGACACGTCGTTAGGTGTGAATGGCCTGGACTTTGACATATACCCAAGGGATGTCCTGTCGTGTCCCAAACAAAGGTTGTACCATCGTCCGTTCACCTTAGTTCAGAGCGCTGGGATCTAGTACTATACTGACTTTATACACACACTCTCCTTATACCGAGTGATCTTCGGAAAAGGGAAGAGCACGAACCCCATGGCGATAGGCGTTTCATAAGACGTAGGGTAATTCACAGCTTTGGAACTCGGAGAAGATCGACGTTTTATGTTTTGCTGTTGTGAGCTTGAAGAGACGAGGAGACGTCTTAGTTCGTTCGTTCTCTGTTACTGACTGACCCGTTGTCCGCTTTTACTTACGTATGTCTCCTTTTTTTTTTTCTTTTTGAGTCAGTTGTGTTCTCTGATTTCCCTCTTGTGTGTCCGCTTAAACCACACACTGAAAATCCAGCACCGCATGATCACTTTCACCACCTGGCGTATCATATTTGATGATTTGATGTTTTTTTTTTTTTCCACTTTCATGATGTCATGTGTCGCTTTTGCCACACTGAGCGACTGATTGACTGACTGACTGACTGCTTGCTGTTCCTCCCCCCCCCCCACCAGAGCAACAGTTCCTGGTGCAGGTGCTCCAGGTGCCGCCCCGGTCCAGGGTGGCAGCGGGCCCCGCGCGGTTCCACGTGCGTGACCATCGCTTCTGCCTGACCAACGGCACCCCTCCGCGCCTCCTGGCCGCCTGGTCCACACACGACCTAAGGTAAGCAAGTCCAGCCTCTCATGACTTCCCTTTCCAGTATCTTATTCCAGCGAATTTTAGGATATCCATTGCATAACGGATTCGAAATAGTGGTCTTACATTGTGTTAACTCAAGCTTAATATACTTTAGGAATATATTTATGGAGTTATGTAGCACAGTAAGAGAATGTAAGGTCTTGGGAGTCCGTTCGAATCTTGGTTACGGCAGTTGGCCCACAGTCAACGCAGCTGTTCATCATCCCTTGATGGGGAGGCAAGATGTGTAGAAGGCAATGAGGCAGGATGTGTAGAGGGAGGGTACGGAGGCAGGGTCACAAGGCCTGGATGTAGTGACAGACGTGGACATTGCGACTGATGGGACGATGATCACCGCTTGTTGCGTTGCAGACGGTACGGTGTGGTAGACGGCCGCGTGGTGTGGGAGGGCGGATCCAGATGCGGCCGGTGGGCGGGCGTGCACGTGGCTCTGTCCGACGCCCCACACGCCCTCACCCACGCCATCGACCAGGCCGCCCGCGGCCTTCTGGCCCTGCCCAGAAACAGACCAGCGACCGCCACAGGTAAGGACATACTAATGCAAATTCTGATTTTGAGTAGCATGACACCAGACAACCTTTTTTTCTGTAAATATTTAGATATTTGTGACCTGTTACCTCTTACTTTGCACTCATTAGACACCAGTATTTTAAGACATGTCTCCCATCATTAGCAACTTGCTGGTGACGGGGCCATACTGTGCCATGGGACAGTGTTGTTTAGGCCGCTTTAGTAAGAGTGTCTTGTGTACTTGACACAGGATCACGAGCCGAGAGCCGCTCGGAAGTGTCGTGGCTGCGGGAGGTGAGCGTGATGGACCTGAGCAGCGACACTGTGTCTCTGGCAGCGTCAGAAGCCACAGCGACGGCCACGTCTCCGCGCGACACCATCCCAGACCACAGCGACTCCCACTACACCGACGCCCACTCCGTCGCCTGGCCGCCCTGGAGCCGGCGCGCCTCCTGCCAGAGCCAGTCGGTGGTGGGTTGCTCCACCGTCAGCAGCTCGGGGCCACACATGTGCGGACACGAGGGCGACGAGAACAACTGGTGGGCATCCACATGGGCGCGGGGGTCGTGGGAAGGCGTAGCTGCTCCTTCACCTACACCGGAATCTCTCTACGACCACCCGCGCCCTCTAGGTCACATCCACCACCCCGGAGTCCAGCCCTGCTGTCTTACCCAGCATCCGCCAAACACCCAACAGCAACAGCAGCAGCAGCAGCAGCCAGACGGCAGCGGCCACAGCGTCAGCAACCCGCCTCGCGTGGCCCTCAATCCACTAGACAACTATGACGTCCCTCCCCCGCCGAGGTTGCCCGCCGCCGTATCTCACTACGACACCCCTCGGCGCTTGATCATGTGCGACACGGGAACGTCCTTGGCGCACGAGACTCCGGGCCAGGCTGGGGAGGCTACCGATAGCATTCCTCCTTCGTCAGGCGTGTGGTGTGAGGGTGGCTTGGTGTCTGCCGCACCCAGCTGCGGCCAGGTCCTGGGCTGGGCTGGATCGCTCGTCTGCGGCCGTAAAGAAGATGGAGACACTACGTCTGAACAACTGCGGGTGGATGGGCAGGGCCGAATGCCGGTGGTGGATGCCAACACCGGCACCATCATGCGGCATCCGCCGCCGACACCGCCCCACAACAATCAGTCGTCGCAGCCACAGGAGACTGCGGCGCTATACGCTGTTGTCAACAAGAGGAAGAAGACGGGCAAGCCTCGGGCACCGACCCCTCCCCCAACCCCACCCCCCACACCCCCACCTCGCCGCACAGAAGTCATCCCCAACTCGAACGCAAACTACGCCAACTTGGAGTTCGCTGCCAGTCTTGCGCTGTACGAGAACGTACGGGATCTCAAGACTGCCACCAGTTCCGCACAGGCAGGTGCTCCTGTTCACACCCAACCATCTTCTTCCACGCTCACCACCTGCAGTCACCCCGCCGTGTGCCAGCCCTCTACGACGACCCTCACCACCAGCAGTAGCAGCAGCAGTTCGGTGCCACCACAGTCTCAGGGTAGCCCAGCTGCCCCTCACCAATCGCCTACCTCGCCCGCCACGCTCGAGTGTACGCCGGCAGCTTCCACAAGCGGCTCGGACGGTGACAGTGAGAACCATTACATGGCCATGACTCCCCGGCTGCCCTCCGACCCACACTACCTCCCTATGGGGCCCACGCTGCCCGCCGCCGCCCTCGTGCCGTGCGAGTCACTCGCGGCAGAGGAGGACGAGGCTAAGACCACCACTACCACCACCTCTACCACCACCACCACCACTACCCCCGTCAAGGACCGAAGTCGGTCTTTGAGTATCACAGACAACCGGTACGGCCGCTCGCAGTCCGTGGCACCCAGTCATCGGAACGTCTTTACAGCGCCCCGACGCTCAACCTCCGCGGATTCCAGGCCTCGGGAGCCCTGGCCATCATCGCCGGCCACCACTCCTACGGCCACGCCGACCCACCGACAGACCATCAGTTCCTCACTGCGAAGACGGGATAATCGCCTCAATTCCGAGGCCGCAACGGACAGTGGGTGTGACCTGCGGCACGACAGCGTGGACACGGACGGTGTGACGGACCACAGTGTCTGCACGGACGTGGAGGTCAGCCCCAGGCCGGACGTAGTCTCCATCACCGCCAGAGACCTGGTGGGGGAGGGAATATGCGTACTACGGCGCTCATCTTCAGTACCTGGCAAGTCTGCGGCCAATCGAGACTCTGCCTCCAGCAGCGACTCCGGCGTGTACGAGTCCCCGAGGGCCGTAGACCGGTTGCTAACCTCCCATTGCCTCCATGCCTCTTTGCCCCGCTCTCGACGACCCCACCACCCAACCAGCAACACTGCCACCACACACACAGGTAAGTGTCGCATTTCTGTGCTCGCTGTAGTGTCACCAGTACCCAGGTTCGGAGAGACGGGGGGATGATTTGATCAAGCAATCAGTCTTCTCTCTGTTTATTGGCGGTTTCCTGTCTTGGGACACTTTCTTAAGCTTCTGCTGTGCTGTGGATGATGGCTTCGTCAGTTCTGGATGTTGTTGTACGGAGTCGCTTTTTGTAGCTATGGGTTTTTAGCAATGCAGATTTAATCAGGACATGTGTAGCAGTTAATGGTATGAGGCTGGTATGGGGAATTTTGCATAAAAGTCTACTTGAGCTTAGCGAGGCTAATTTCAACATAAAGACGCTGTTCAGATTAACGGAACGGAGGAAATGGCTCGCAGACGAAGTTCCGACAAAAAATGCTGGCTCATTAATATGTATTGTGTGGAGTTTAAGGATAGACTTTACCTTTTTTTTTAGAGTACAGGGGAAAGGACAGGTAATGAGAGGTAAGATGGTTGGTAATGGCACTTGCTGTGGCTAGGCTACGACTTAGAATTGTGGTAAGAACTGGACTGTAAAGCAGAAGGCACCTCCCCATCCACCTCTTCCTCCGGCTCAACTGCCGTAAGCAAAAAAATGCCGAAAAAAGTACCATGTAGTATAGAGGGAACATACTGCCTTGGAAATTTTATCGGATAGTTAGGACAGGAAAAGGTTCCCTACTAGTTTTTGATGATGAGGGTTGCTGTAGAGACTGGTCATGACGGGCCGTCGTACCCATACTGGGGTTAATGCCGCTGGATGTGTGGCATTACAGGTGTGGCTGCGTCGTGCCAGGAGCTCGGAGGCGTGGGCGGCGTGAGCGGCGGTGGAGGTGGCGGCGGCGGAGGCAGCAGCAGCGGCAGCGGCAGCGGCGATGCCAAGTCCACCTCGTCCGGAGCCTCCGACATGAGCGACTACCTCGATACCCTCAGTCTGTCCTCCTCACACTCCTCCTCCGACCACGACCGGTGAGTAGATTTCTTTATGTCTACAACAGGGCGAGGAAGCACCCAACTCTCCATCTCCCAGACGAGTTGATGGTGGAAAACTCTCGAGAGGATGGCGCTCAAATTTACATATTAAAATGGACCTCCGTGTTTGTAGCGGTTGGCTTTGCCGAGCTCTTCTGGGTCGAGTTGCGGCTTTCGGTCCGCAGTTAAACCAGCTGTTCGTCCTCCCCAAAGGGGCTGGTCGATAAAATGGGTACCCGGCTTTGGCTAAGGTATATATTTAGCGTTAATGAGATGGCCTTGATGGGGGCATTCATTTGCCTGTGTCGTCTAAGCGTAAAGAAAAAGAACAACAGCTCAGAGATAAAAATTTACCTATCACTGTATACATGGAGACGGGAAGGTACAAGTAAACTATATAACTTTACTTGAAACTTCACATGTTATTGATGACCGACAAGATGTATGAAGAACCGAAAAATGGACCCATTACTTCTGCACTAGTTACTTGGTTATCTCACCAGCAGAAAGCTAGATTGAGGATCAGGGAGGCTTCAGGTTTCTAGTTCTTTAACCTTCAATATTTTCTCAGTTTTCCCCGCCCCAGTTATATTCTTTCTCGCTTTCCCTTCTTCAGTATCTTATCTTCTCTTGTCTTGTCTTCGTGGGATGGTGAAGCGGGTAGAAGGCAGGAGACAAGAAAGGAACGATAAGGATGGTGGTAAGTTCTGGAGCGGTTCCTATCTTCTCGCATCAATTTCTTCCCTAGACCTTACTTGCCCCCAACTACTTTCCATCTTCCCTTAACAAATTCCCCGAATTTATATGACACTATTCCCCCTTTCCTCCCCAGGCTTCTGGCTCGGTCGTCCGTCAACACACTACGACCTCGCTCAGGACGAGAATACACCAGACTGGATCGTCATGGCCTTTGCCAAGACACGAAGGTAACTTTCACGATTTGAAATTATCTCAGTCGACAGTAATGGTCATTAGTGGCTATTTATCATTGCACCACTGTCTCTGAAAACAAATCTTGTGTATTCGTTAAACTTAAGATGTTTATTAGCGGATAATTAAGGATGTTTATTAGCGGATAATTAAGCCAATGTATTGCAGACACTGCCAGTGCTGGGTGAAGCGCCGCCACATTGAGGTGTTGCTGTTGTTGCTGCCCAAGGTGCTGATGGACCTGGAGCTCTTCGGCCCAGGGGCTGCCACGGTACACTGCCATGGTACATACCACCATTCCAGGCCATGGTGCTGATGAGACTGGAGCTCCTCTGCACCACCACCACTCCGGGCCACGGTGCTGATGGACCTGGGCTTCGGGCGACGGTGTCGACTGGAAGGCTCCAGTGCTCCAATAAGTTTCATCTGGTTTCTTCCAAAGGCTTTGCCACGCCCCTACGGTGTTCATAGGAGGATTAATTACGCAATATTTTACCCATTCCCTTCTGTTTTTGCTTTTAGTTTTTTTGTTATAATCGATTTTTTGTTGAATGTACAAAGCTTTGTGATATGTTATTTAGTGTTTCTAGAGCGGGGGAGCAGCGACCAGTATCGGTGACTGGAGCTTCTAGTCAGAGGGCCGGTGACGGGCAAGCCGCAGAGTGGGTGCCGCCACTGCCTGCCCGCACGCTCTCCTGCGGTGTGTGAGGGGCGCGCGTACGGGCAGGGCCGTGGTGGGGGGGGAACTACCCATGCCCAAAGTACCCATAAGGTGCCCTTAGTAATAGATGTGTGGGAGTGGGAGCGCCTGCGGACAACGAAACGTGACTTATTGTTACAGGAGACAGACAACACCTGGTCAAGCAAAGGACGTCTGGAGGAACCAGACCAAAAGTTGTTGTGGCTTTAGGACCCGTGAACGAGATCCTTTGTGTGATGGTTCGGCTCACCAGTGTAACCAGGGTGGAGTAACGACCACCAACACTGTGGCCGCAGATGACCTGCAATCTGACCTACTGACGTCATACGAGTAAAATTGTGCTCAGCGTTTCCCACTGAGTAATATATATATTGAGTGCAGACTGGCAGATGATTTGTATGTATTTAATAAAATATTTTTACACTTAAGTGTATCTTTATCCCTCTTATTGGTTAATTTATGCAAACTCTAAAGCTGATAACATCAAAAGTGGACAAACTTTTAAGTAAAGGGTTATAGCAGTGATGCCCTTTACCTGCACTTCTCACCAGTGGTGTTAGTAGTGTACAATTTCGGTTTTCAGTCGGCCTGGAAAGAAGGTATTTCTGTGGTAAAAAAATATTCTCTCTGGCTTTGGATGGTTGTCTACAGTGTCTCTAATAAACTGTACGAGTTTCTTGTTCCATATCCACAAAACAAGGCTTACCAGAAAAGCCGTCTTGTGCTGCAAATAACCTGTGTTGTTGACGCCGCAGGTAATACTACATAATCAGTCACTCTGCACCTTATAAATACATCTGCACAATTCGGTCATGAAATTTTTTTAACAGAAACATGTACTCGGTTACCATGGTTGTGTAAAGCACATGTTATTATGTAGTGTGGCTGTCTTAAAAGCACGGTCTACAGTGCAGTGTGTGTGCCTCGAGCAGCATGACTGTGTAAAATATTTCGAATTGGTAAACATAGTGTTAAACCAAACACACAAACTCGGTCCCTCAGTCCAGCATAACCAAAAAGTTCGAAAGAAAGTTGTCAGGGAGAAAATAAACTGTCAAAGGAAACTTCCCCCAAACTGTGTGTGTGTGTGTGTGTGTGAAGGGAGTGAGAAGGTTAGCTGCCAAGTGTAAGGAAGGGGACCTGACTCTGCCAAAGACATGGGAAGGGAAGGGGAAAATCTGCTGAGAGGCAAGTCGAAGTCGAGCAGGGAGACGAATCTTGTTGACGAGCCAGGAGTTCCACACCTGCTGAGACGCGGGAGACGAGGCCCGGCTGCGAGATGTTCCTTCAGCTAAACCACAGTCCCCAATTTTTGGGGAGATGATAGCAAAAAGTATTAATTTGGAATGAATGCCCCAGTTACTGTGAGCAGCCTATGTATGCTGATGATTCGGTGGTACTGGGGGAAATTGAAGCGAAACTGCATGTGACGGTGGTTGATGGGATTTTTCAGTGTTTAGAATAAAAGAATTTGAAGGTAGATGTTATTATGAATAAAGTGATGCTTTCCGTAAGGAAGGAAAATGAAGCAGAAGACTTAAACAATACCATAGAATAAATGATAATAGGGAGCCGCAGTGCTGCATAGGGATGGGTGGTGAAATACTGTAAGAGTCTAGGGAATTTAAGTATTTGGATTCAGTACTAAGAAAACAAGACACGATGGCGAAATAATGGAGACGGCTGTCTGAGGGAGAAAGGTCACTGTATCACTAAAGAGGATTCTTAAAGGGAAAAAAATGTGACTGCTCCCAAAAAGGGAGGTTGGGGGACCGTGAGAGACGGCATAGTTCAGCCAACCCCATCCCACGGGTGGGGAAACAGACGTGGAACAGAAAAGACATTTCTAGGATTCAGGCTCCTGAAGTAAGTTAACTAAGGGATGCTTGTTGTGTTTGTAGGTGGGACAGAGCATCCACCTGGAATGTCAGGGAGAGGGAAGAACATAGGGAGTGGTATCACAAAATGGAATCAGTTTCAGTTGTTCAGGCACGTGAAGAGGATGTGGAGAGATATAATGATAAGTAGAATAATTAGGAGCGAAGTGGAAGGAGAGAGAAGGGGAGAGAGAGCCGGGATTACTGAGGAGAGGATCCGGAAAGGCGTGAGGAGGGTGGAGGTAGCTGGGGAGGTGTGTTTGGATAGGGCAGCCTGGAGACTTTTCTGCCGTAACAGGCCCTCCCAGTGGGAGGCGTCTGTTGGGAACGAGGCGTCGTAGATAAATAGAAAAAAAAAGAAGTCACTCAGTGTGTTCCAAAGGACACCCAGATATGCCCAGTAAGGAGGAAATACTCAAACACACCGTGGGAGGACAGAGGCCCAACGTTTGGGCTGAAGGAGGAGGAGACCCGAATTTGCTTTTGGGAAAGTCCAAGTCATCTGTCCTGGGAGATGCGGAGGATCGCGTCTCTGACATGGGAGGTTAAGCGTCTCAGATTTGAAGTGGATGGGAAACTCAATCTCTCCTGCGACGAGATTTAGCCAAAGAGGTAGGGCAAGCGCGAAGCGCACACCGCACTCCTTTGTATTTCCTCAAGCAATTCGTGACCAGAAAACGAGGCTGAGTATGAGAGAGGTAGGGAAAGGCGCAATATACTCGTGGACAAGGGACGCCACAACTCCCTTATCGGGGGGCAGAGGTGCTGCTCTTAATCCTTATTGAAATTATCAGACTTCCACCCATGGGTAAAGTAAACCAGTAAACAAAACATCAAAAGTGATGCTGTCACAGGTATAAAGACGAAGATGGACCTCGAGAGTCCTCCGAACATTGTATGGAGAGCATTACTTTCATGTTCACGAACACCGAATGAGGGTATTCTTGAATTAACTGAGGAGTTTTGTTTCGTGCAGATGGAACTCGCAATTCACAACAGTGAAACACCAACAGAGGAAGAGAAAGAGATCTTGATTAGTATATACTAATTTTTATGATTCTGACTGCTGTACCTGCCTTACCAGACTAACTACAGTACCTCCTCCTGTGGTCTTCCACTGTGCTTGCAGTTTCCAACAACATAAATTACACATACATTTGTTCGTCGCTGTTTTCAAAGCTCAGAAAATAACTCCCATAAACCTAAGCGACGGAGGTGAAGAGAGACTTCAGGTCAGAAGCGGTGGAAGTGGTGTGGTGTGATGTCGACGGGGAGGAGTTTGGGGTGGGGTGTGTGGTGAGGTTTGGGTGGGGTGAAGTGGTGTGTGTGTTCCTCAAGGGTCCGCCTTGTTATTACACACACTCCCACACCCTCCCCCCAGCGCCTTACGGCTTCAACACTACTAATTAAAACGCATTTAAACTCCCGTCATGACAATTATCATAAAACATCGACATCGTTCTGTGTTTCTGCTTAACGGAAGTATCGATTTAAGACCTGGTGCCTTCTACTTACCCGTCGAGGGGTCAAATGTGGCAAATCTATTTATATTACGTTCTAACAGTAAGAGCAGCTGCAACAAGGCCTTCAAAGCTTTTTTTTTTTTTTTAATAAAAATCAATTTTGAGTTTAAAAGAAAGTTTACCTTTCTAGATCAAGGTCACCCCCCCCCCCCCCGCTCCTGACCTTATCCTCCGCCCAGCTATCAAATTTTTTTCACAATTCATCAGGTATCTGTCGAGGGGAGACCTGTGTAACAAATGCCGTGTGAGGAAGCGAAATGCCAGCAACAATAGTAAGACTGCCAAGCACTGTTGCCCAATGCTAAACTTGACCCGACTGAGAGGGAGTCTGTCTATCGTGGGAACTGGGTGGGATAACAAGCCCAACCCCCTAGGGAGGCCCAGTGCTTAGGTCCCTCACTACCGTTGGCGGGCCGCTCTAGAGCATAGGGCCCGCACCTCTCGAGTCATGGGGAAGTTTAATCTCAAACAACAGCTTGACCTGATTCTAAGTTAGAGTAGAAATTTTTAGATTGTAACGGGCGAGTTCTAAGAATGAAACTAACGATTATTTTTACAATAACTACCATCTGTTACGGAATGTTTCCATCACTGCCGCCATCTCTCGGAGCTTCCTTCCGTCCTTAGTGTTCTTGAAGGCAAATGTAAAGTTCCAGCACTGGTAAGTACAAAGGTTATGGTTATGTATCAGAGGTGAAAGAACACCATCGCTTAATGTCACTATTTGCATTTGTCATGTCGGAAACTCGGCCACAACAGCAGCAGCAGCATCGCAGTGGCAACATCAAGAGCAGTATCAACATCAGTGAATTATACAGTGGGACACACCAATCAGGCTGTGCAGTTGCCGAGGCTGCACAAGGTCCCCATCCACTGAGAACCTCCTGAAGGTGGTGGTGGTGGTGCTGACGTCGGTGATTTAGACACATGAAAACTATAGACAAAGTGACCGTACGACTAAATCCATTACAACCTTCCCTTTTTTTGAACATTTCTTGAAATCTCAGTGGGATACATTAGCCCCCTCTGAAGAGCGGTGGCAGAGCAGATTTCACTACAGTGTTCTCCTGGCCGACATACTCCAGCTGAGGCGAGGCAGTTTCTAAGGTAACGGGTCCTCGGACATATGGATTACTCTATAACCCCTCCCATATGACACACAGCTCAAAGAAATACATCACCCGTATTATCTCTCTTTAAATGAAGTATCGTAATATTCCATTTTTTCTTTTTAAATAAAGTCCGTAAAACTACACACAACACGTGTAAAAGAGGAGAAAAAAATTGGTGAAAAAAATAGGGAAGAGGGAAGGGAGCGCAACTATGCAAATTTCGGGGTTTGCATTTTTCCTCAGCCAACAGACCCGGCTCAACACACAAAGCCTTTACGGCGTCACACTCAATAGAAAGCGTAATTGTTGTACACACATTCGTAAACTTACTGCTATTAGGGTGAGCATATACAATTATCCTGCTATCATTTCTTCATTGTGCTCATTTGAAGCAATCACGAGGTTAAAACCTGATATAACTTATCGCACATGATCAAACCGCTCGAGTTAAATGTGATCAAAAAGAAAAGAAAAAAATCTTTCTAAGTCCTTCATACTGACCCCACTGCATATAGAACATGATAAGTTCGATGTGCCTGTATGACACACTTACATTTTGACCTTTGACCCCTACACAATGACGTTACGAACCTTGGGCACAACGGACTGACCTCTGGGTCAGACCGTCGGGCTCAGACAAAGGGCAAAACCATCGTGCTGAAAGTTGTTAAATATCTTTAAGGTGCCAAAGGTTTTCTCCACGGATAATCCATCTCTCGCCCACCCCCGACGATACTTCAGGAATGCAGAGGCTGTTTCTCTGATCGTACACAGATCATACGTGCCTCTAATCCACAACTGAACAGACGTAATTAGATTATCTCCTTTTTTTCCATTGCAGACAAAGCCGGCGAAACTGCGTCCCATAAATCCAGCAGCTGTCAAGACTTGTACAAAACAAAAAATGCACAATTTTTTTATTCTTAGACACAGCAACAGTTTCTAAACTACATACAACATCTTATGGCGAAAAAGACATGATTTTTTTTTGTGTGTGCGCAGAGAAGGAAGCTTAATGAGATAACTTGTGGCTTTCCACCTATTAAGAAGTGGTGACTGAGGTAGCTTTCATGTACAAGGCTTCCTTACACTGTGACCCTCCCTTGTGTCAATCTCCTGTCGACACACACACACACACACACACACACACACACACACACACACACATTTTCTAGCTAATGAGAGGTTGTGAAACACATCCTGTTGACAAGTCCAGTGTCAAGACGACGTCCCTGTTACACCAGCCCATCAGTGCCCTCAAGGGTCACGTTCTCCACACTTAGGGAGAGGTTTAAGGCCATGTGCCAGCCATAGTAACACTCCTCAGCCAAGGACGTTGTCAAACACTGGACCTGTCAACAGACGTGGTCCTCATTTCCCCCACGAGTACCTAGATAATGCGTATGTGTCCACAGGAGACTACTAACAACAGCGAGATTCACAATGTAACAACAAAGCAACAGCGAGGGTGCTAAGAATGAACCGTGTGATGAAATTAACACAGGCCGGTGTCAGCGGCCAAACAGATACCAAGTGAAGTCTTCGGGGGATTTACACACCCACCTCCCATCCTCATAATGCGAGCTGGGCTGAAGGATGCAATCATCCGTCATTATGACTAGTGTTTCTCTAACGGAACAAGCGGAGGAAAATAAGCATTATCATCAAGGACTTAGGAAGGTCAGAGAACGAACACAACTGAGTAGGATTAAGATAAAAAGTGCCTCGTGATTACTCGAATGACGTGAATAATATCTGTGACGAGATTTGCTCAGTCAAGACTTGAACGTATCGCTCACCGTAGGAAAATTTAGAGCTGAGAATATATATACATACATACATATATATATATATATATATATATATATATATATATATATATATATATATTTGTGTGTGGCGTTACGTTGTCGAGTGTTGTGTGCTAGAGGTGAAGATTTTGCGTGTGTAGATTGAACACCAGCAACCAATCGTGCATGTGAGCATGAGGCAGATCCCAGATGGGTACTCACCAGCATCACTAATCCATCAGTAACAATGGCCTCGACAAGGGCAAGTCGACTCGACGCACCTGCTTCATACAAGACCTGAAGTGTAACAAAATTGCAGCTGTGGTTCGGGTGTAAGGTAACTCTATTGGCTGGCAGGCAATACTCGCTATGGCCTGCAAGACCTTTTCCCATACCGAAACAGGATTGTATTTTTATGGTACAAGGCCAGGTTCAAGGTTATTTTGAGATGATTACTCCGAGGACGAATTCTATACGGCAAACGACCCTGCCATGCAGAAATTCCAACATGAATAGTGTAGCACAATAGATGATTACACTTCAAGTCTGCAGAGTTGTAATTTAAGCTAAATCACGAATGCCATTCTGCAGTGGGTTCACTTCTGTGCCACAACATCGAACTGTACGAATATGAATAATCACTGAATACCCAGAAACACGATGTTGGTAACGCAATTTAGAAAAAAATAAATCATTTCTAATACTCCCAATCAGTAGTGTATTATTATATAACGCTGGTTCTCATCACTAATATAATGTGGTATACAGCATCATAAAATCTCAACACGTATCCTGTATACCTTCATCTTGCTTCCCACACGAGCTGACCTCTACAGAGACAAGACCTTAGAGAGGCAGAGATCCTGGGTGTTGGACCTACCCAGGACCCCGCCTGCTGTTGGCAGGTCTGCACCTCTGTCCAATACCTACATCCTCACGCGTCTGCCCTCAAACTTATGCCGCTGAAGTACATCCAAATTGTCCTCCGCGGGAACACTTGTTCACTAATGAGGGGGAGAGTAGAGGATGAAGTGGCACGGGGTAGGCAGGAGGAGATGGGGTAGGGACGGCCGAAGTATGTCAGGGTTAGAGCGAGTTTACGTGTGGGGGTCGCGACCCCATAGTCCTGGCTGGCTAGGATGAAGAGTGAAGACTCTTTTGGAGTCGGTGACTACGACAGCTAACGAACTGGGGAACTTGTAGCCAAGATGAACGAACGAAAAAGTACGAGATCCTGAGGAAATGTTTCAATGTTGTTGGCTATCATATATCCTGAAGCTTACACTGCTCTCTAAATGAAACTGGTGCCAATGTCAGGATACCGAAACATCCAGGGTTCAGATTACACACCGGGTCCATCCGTTCATAACACTAGCAGCACCGGCCTGTGACACGGAAGACTCATCAAGAAGGAACCAGTTCGAATTATAACATTCTTACGCCACTCTCATTCAGAACACTACCACAGTCACAAACTACATGTCCAGGAAAGATAGTAGATCGTCAAATATGCGACGAACCATCTTTCAGGACGCCACTGTGCGTAATAGTGATCACAAACAATAGCACTACGTATGTACTGAGCAAAGGTCGTTCATTCACCGCTACCTCAAGCGGGAGGCACGTCTTTAAGAGGCAGCTGCTTCCACACGTCGATGATACAAACAACCCTTATCCTCCCCAACTCCTGAGGGGGTGATGGATCCAGGTAAAAGCGCAGGTACCTCGTTCCCAGAAAAATGCATTCTGTTTTCCTTTCTTTCAGATGTCCTACTGCTCCAGCTTGCACAATCTTCCTTTTCTGACCACCCGGAGACGTCGAGTCAGATCCTGACCAAAACATGTTTAAAATGCCTTCCTGGGAGGGAGTGGTACCTTGGGAGGAGGACATGGTTGGAAGCACGACTTGACAGCACTTTCTCTCATAAATCATTTGCTGCTCACAGCAGCTACGATTCGCCAGTTTCTCAAAACCAGGATCTCCACCTCTCAAAAACTCATAAATTGCTCTTCCTTCCTCTTAAGGTCTGGTCTCGATGAGGGTCTTTGTCTATGACAAGCCTTGAACATGAAAAACCGAAAATGTCACGGGCATGGGGGTGGTGACACCTTAATCTTGCACGAGGCGGCTTGAGAACCCTCGTTTTGTCCTAGAAATGGGAAAGGAACTTTAAGTATACGAGAGGAAAAGGTACCTTAAACTATCTGAAGGAAGTGCGAAAGGTCCGCCCGACCTTGCTGAAAGGTCTCGAACTTCATTATGCCGAAGAGGAACAAGCTTGGTCAAAAAGCCTGGGATCGTATGAGGTGCTCTCTTAGTCATAATGTGGACACTAGCTTCAATAGTTCTCTGGAGAGGAGTTGAAACTTCCTGGGGGAAGTCGTAGGGAGCCTGGATCTTGTCAAAATGCTGAATTCATCAGGCAGGGAACCCTTAACCTACAGACGAAGAGAACCTAAAATATCCTGAATGTAAGGGTCCCATATTTAAGAGAACGGGTCCTAACTATGCAGAGTGTACAACGACAATGTTGAGAGGAAGGACAGGAAAATTTTGCTAACGGGAAAGGCTTACTCGTTACTGGACACAAGGGGTCCTACAGTTTACTGGGTGTGGGCGTGCAAGCCTTCCTTGATGATGATAAACTACTTGCAACTTACTGAAAGATGCAAGAAGGGGAAATAAAAGAAAGGAAGTGGAAGAAAACAAGACAATTTGGGTCGAGCGGAGGGAGGATGAGCGCTCAAATTCTCTTCACAAATTTAAAAAAATTCACGTAACATTTTACCTATCGATTCTAAAGAACATTTAGCTTGAGAAGTCTACAGGGCGAAAGTTCCTGAGAAGACATGCAAGTGGCATTAAGGTGAAATATCACAAACGGACATAGCGTGAGTGTAAGAGGTAACTATTACATCCAAGATAAAAACATGTACTGTGTAACGTATAGTTACATGTAACACATGAACCTTGATACGACGATAATGGTACAGGCAAACATGGGGGGAACGTCTTGCAGAAGTCGCAGTTCGTAATTTCTTAAATATTGATCAGGCAACACATAAGAGCTGATAGAGAAACGATGAGTATAAGTTTTTATTATTCATATATATATATATATATATATTTTTTTTTTTTCACGAATCAGACGAGACTAGCTAGCAATCAAAATCAATTACGTGAAACGGGGATGAACTCGTCTCCTCAAGATTAAGGGTGGTGGGCAACCTGCCGTATCTGTAGACCATACAGATTACGATGATGTTTTGTATCAATATATATTAATCAGGGGAGACTGTAACAGAGATGACATATCATGGACAACCTGTCAGATCCAAGGTTTGATCATAGGACCGTTGCTGGTCTGGAAGGGACTCTGTTGTTTCGACACACGCAGCTAAACCCCTCGGCTACAGTAAAACCCCGCTCAAAGCTAACGCCCGAAACCATGTTGGACGTCCTTACTTTATGTGTAAATGAGACACAAATGGCTATATTAAGTCATTTAAATATCTACACAAAAAACAGTGTCTCGTATTCAAATTTCAAGCCACGGAGTGTAGTTTGTTTGAAAAATGGAATATCAAGAGGAAAAGAAAAAGCCGACTTAATATAAAAGTCTCCGTCAAAGAACTTCTCAATTCAAAGGAGTCGCTCCTGTCCTTGCTACTGAATATACCGCAGCCATGGAGCTGCAGCCATTACTGCACGTAATCTAATCCGGGCGTTTGGGTGGCTCAGGGCAGAGCGACCTCTCTGCTTCACTAAATCCAACAAAACCACATTATCTCCAGTTAACTCTGGGTAACAAAGCTACACACGCGTCGTGCTACTCCCCCGAGAGAACCGAGCCTCTCTGTCTTTGAGAGCACTGCAAATATTTATCCCCACCAAGGGTGCTTACAGTCAGCAGCGTAATTGACGTGGTTGCAAACCTCCAAGAACAAGCTATGGAGATTCATGCTGGCCGAGAACAATGCGAGAGAGGAACGAACCAGGAATGTAAGAATTTGTTTGTGGCGGGAGTCTGCTATTTGTAGGACTGTAATTTAGATACATGTGTTGTGTGTGTGTGAAATGAGAATAAGGAGTTTGTGGAACGCTTTGACTGGAACGGATGGAAGGTGTGAAATGAGGCGTGTTCCAGGGCGTGGAGGGAGAGGAGAGAGATGGCTTTGGGCTCCTGATGAAAGATAGTCGTGTGGAAACGTGGTTTAAAAGACGAGGATCTGAAAAGGTGGAAAATACAAGGTTCTGAAAAGGTAGTTTAAAGTACAAGGTTCTATAAACGTGGTTTTAAAGTACGGAAAGGTGGCTTACCCCTAATGTATGGTGGTCTAGGCTTTTAGAAATAAAGGTAACAGAAATCTTCATCCAGCCTGTGACAAAATTAATGGCACAAAGAACTGAGGTCTTAATTCATTTCCATCTCGTCGAAGATAACCAGCCTACTGGAGATAACCTAGTTCCCTCTGATGATAGTGTCATTTGCAGGCATTTTATTCAGTGCTCAGTAACGATGTTTACAGAACACGTATGAAATCTTATTCCTTTCAGCTTTTTCTCGTTATTTCTGGTTTGTGGATGGTTGTGTATTTCGAAGGACATATCTAGTTTAATGCTACAGACTATCTTGGTATTCTAAAAGTACTCATTATAATTTCAGAGCTTTGAATTTTCCCTAATACGGTTTGTTTCTTAGTCAAGGTGTTAATCTTGTTGCCTTCAGAGTCATCTGGAAAATGGAACGTGTCGCATACTCATACGCATTTGGTTTTGTTGAAGGGTCACAGTTAGAATGGTTTCAGCTAGCGAGGAAAGTCGTGCATTAAGTGCATTCCTGGGGGTTCGAAAGGGTAAGTGATTCCACGAGGTAGCATCTAGGTATGAGAGAGAAAGATTCATGGACATGAGGTGTGGAAGGAACGATAGGTGTGAAGCTTTGAAGGCCAGTGTATGAGGGAGGGACTGTGAGCGTGTGAAAGACCAAGGGGCGTTAAGGACTGTCCAGCATGAGTGGTGAATGTGATGGAGACGAACAGAGAGAGGCAAAGTTGAGTAACTGATGAGGAAATAAGAAACGATGAGTCGGAGTGACTAAGCGGTGTGAGGGAGGTTTAGGAGTGTAAGGGGTGTTTTTATGAGGACAGCTGTGAGTCGAAAAGCGTCAGGGATGCCAAGGATGAGATTAACAGCGGTGGTGGAGTGACATAAGCGACTCATGACCATTGCAAGTATTATGACCGTAAGACCAACACTGACTGCTACCAGCACTGATTACTATAATCCGAATAATACTATGGGTATTCAGTAACCACAAATATTGTTGTGTAAAATGTATAAAGGGGCATGTGCAGGGTAGCTTGGGAGACCTGTGGAAAGGGCAGAAGTAACCACAAATATTGTTGTGTAAAATGTATACAGGGGCATGTGCAGGGTAGCTGGGGAGACCTGTGGAAAGGGCAGAAGGTTGAGGCTAAGCAGCCTGTTGATCCAGCCCTTCAACAGTCAGAGTGGATTTGCCACTTGACGGAAAATTTCACTTAAGTCGCCATTACTGGATGGCAACCATGCAAATGACAGTAATGAAGAAAAAAAAACGCGTAATTTCGTATTTATGCAAATGAACACAGCCTTTTTTTTTTCTTTTTTAGAAGTATAAAGAGAATTATGATTATTCCAAGTTAACTTTGAAAGCACACACGTTCCTCTAAAGAAATTCAATTTTCATCTAACGAGTCCATTTTACTCAACTGCTTTCTTCCCTGTCGTTAATATTTGACATTCAACTTCCAGATTCATGAAAACATTCGTCTTTTCCTCTGAACCAAAATGAAAACAGGCGAGCGAATATCTTTTTTTCATGCCTACATTTCTCAAAAATGTCTCCAGCGATATAGGTTTTGGATAAGAGTTCAGGTAAAGGAGACGCACAGAACGACGGGACACAACAATAAAGAAGCCCGCGCAATAAACCTCAGCATCGGTGCGCTCGACTGCCGGTAACATTAAGCATTGGATCCCATGCCGGTCACGGAGGGCGCTTCAGATCCATAAGCCATACGGCACCTTTGATCTCCCTCTGAAGCCCCACAGTGGTGAGTTAGAGGGAGGCGGAGGAAGGGCTCTCAACCTCCCCGTATCCCTCCTCAGGTAGTCTAAAGACAGGGACAAGGGCCCCTGGCATTTCTTCCTCCCTCCGAAGTCTCCGCGGCGCCAAGATGGGAGGAAACTCCATCTTCTAGACAAACATTCCTTGCCGGATAAGGATCTTCCGCTCCCATTCTTAGGCTGAAGAACCTGCCATCTTTCCTGCTCTTGACGCTCAGTCACCTCAACGAGGACTAAACGGGTTTAAAGGAAGATAGCGGATGCAGAATATATATATATATATATATATATATATATATATATATATATATATATATATATATATATGCTTATCTATTATTGCACCAGGACTCCTTTCTTGAAGAACTCCCGTTGTTACACCAGGATCCCTTTTCCAGTGGACGAAAAGGAGAATTATCTCGTCGAGAAACTACTTACTCCAAAGGAGTATATAATTTCCCCTGCTACTGATTGCACCGCAGCCTTGGAGATGTAGTAGCCCCGTAAGAAAGATCCTGGGGTCTCATAATCATACGATTATAATCATACAATCCCAGAGCCATTTTGGGACTCCCACAGCTCCAAGGCTGCAGTTTAATCAGCAGCAGGGAAATGATGGACTCCTTTAAAGCATTAAGTTCCTCGACGATACCGTACTCCTCTTCGTCCATTTAGGATGTATGACACAGCCTTATCGATGGTGACTTTCACTCGCACCGTAAGCGAATAACACCAGAGTCCGGCAATCCAGCAAAACACACACACACACAATATATATATATATATATATATATATATATATATATATATATATATATATATATATATATATTCATATTTGTACACACATGCACGGAGGCGTGTTGTTTAAGCTTTAGCCCAACAGCATATATGAATATTGTTGAGACGCATCTGTACAGTCACGTATCCCACTTTGCAAGTATTTCATGAGTGTTGCACTACCTGACGTTACATTTTGACCAACAGGCATTGGCGACTTATGATGCTGTAAATAATCTGATATTATGAGGTAAGCAGATGAAGGCTGATGGTAAATAAAGCTTAAATGAACGCATGTAATTACTTTTTCAAGAGGGGAAAACGGTAAGGTTTCAGTCATACAAAACACGCACGGACAGAAAATCGAGTTTAGGAGCACACGCCTTTAAATCACGAGGAAGAGGGATGCCATCCGTACCATAGGCGTTTCTTGTGTTGAAGGAGTTGGACAGAAGTGTTTCTTTTTGCCCGACTGTAAGAAGAAAAAATAAAAAGGTGTGTAGGATGGTTTGCCAACGTAGCGCAGTGTAATAGCGTTCTAGCAATGAATATAGTCTTGAAAACGTGACGTAGTATACTATGCGTCTCAGAAACGTGACTCATTAATCATAGCAGCCTGGCGATGTGACATAGTGTAGTGTCATGGCAACATGACGCAGTATAGTGTCTTGACAACACAATGTATTATCACAACCTGACAACGATGACACAGTGTGAAAGTATGGCAGCAATACATAGCATAGCTACCTAGCAGTACCATTCTCTACACTGACGAGTTATACAGTAAACTGCCTTGGATAATGATACCATACAGTGGTGTACGGGAGCTTGCACTACTGCAGCAACCATCAGCATCACAACAACTAGCAACACAACATCAACCTGCAACACTACAACAAACTGTAGCTTAACAGGAACCTGCAGTATTACAGCAAGTTGCAGCACTACAACAACCTTCAACACCACGGCAACCTGAAGCAGATAGTCTCGCCAAAATATCTACTGAGAATTCGTAAGCATATTCAAAATATTCTAACCCATGCGGATAGAAATATCTGAAAATAGCGTACTGATTCACCCTACAACACAGACAGACAGACAGACGGATGGAGAAGCGACTGCTCGTTCCCACACATTACCAAGGAGCAACAAAACCAACAGGGATGAAGTGGCGGGCTTAATGGTATTTGCACATCCCATCCCTCGAGGGAGGCCCAAGGGCACTCGACGCTAAAAGAGGCATTCCTCAACACCCACCAAGTTTCTCGAGCAATCAATCTGTGAACTTCTTAATGCGCGGGACAATCAGTCTGGGGAATACTGCAGCCACTGTGTGGGGTTTGGGACACACACACACACACACACACACACACACACACACACTTCAGACAAAGGCAAACAGCTTCTTGGGGGACTGTGTGTTAGGCAGGGCAAAGCGGACAGAAAGAAGAGATACGTCAGTAAGAAATGCAGAGAGAAAACGCACTTAGCTCGAGACATAAAAGACAAACATCCGTAGTGAAGGAAGTGACAGCTACGCAACACAAGTGAGGAACAGTTAGTTACAAAACCGTTAAGATGTTAACGACCACAACACGACGGTATGATGGCCTGGTCTTCGGCCTGACACTTAACGGTCAGGTCAGGTCAGGTCAGGTCAGGTCAAAGACCACGCCATCAATACACAAGGGGTTGAGATATGAAGAAACAAAAGACGACCGGCCGCTATGCCTTAAAATAATTCCAGGCAATTTGTTAAAACATTCTCCCCCTTTGTCCACAGGGTGTCAATAGCCCCTTCTCTTTTATCAACCATTTCCTTCTTATTAACTCGAGCTATCTTCATCTTCAGGCACTTAAAGCTTCTTAAGGTGCTGACGTCGAGTCCTTCAAACTGTTCACAGAAATGATAAGGCTTAACGTTTGTTTCTCTTACTGGAGTGTGTCTGTTTCGTTGTCTGTTTAATAGAATAGCTGGTGAAAGTGAGGTTAAGTTAGGCTAGTAAAGACAGCCCGGTCACTGAAGGGCATTAGCTTCAATAAGATTAACTGCTGAAAGTAAAGTTAAATAAGGCAAGGGTAGGGAGGGGCAGTAACGTCTTCATTGTTTCAAGTCAAGTATTTGTGCCGCACCGGTTAGTTCAATAACATGGCTCGTGTGTGGAATAATGTGCGGTCGAGTTGTCCTTCCTCCGCAGTGGGGAAAAACCGGGTGGCTGTGTTTGAGTCCGTTCTTGACTATTGTCCTCCTCCCCGTTCACCTAGAGGTTCCAGCCTTGCGAAACCTCTTGTCTACGTTACTGTAACACATGTGACAATGTGTTTGGGTTTACAGATGACGTTTTTACTGATGACACCTGGCAGGGATGGCTTGAGGTAAATATTAATGATAAGTAGGACAGATCACAGCCTTATCCTTAACACAAGCAGATACACAAGACTTCTGCAACAACGTTAACTTGAAACTTTTGGGGAAATCTCTATTAGTCGACCACTCACGGACGGATCTGGGTCGTAAGCACTTTACTGTATTATAGACATTTTCCGTTGTCGTTTTCAGATACGGCTGGGAGTAATACTCTGATATTCGTTCGTCACTCTAATAGCTAATCAGGGGAGCAGCTGCTTAACAACCAGCGTCTTGGCTAAAACGGTTGAGAACCACGAAGTCAACCGAGCTTACATCTTTCCGAACTGTCGTGCGAGTAGAGATGTGGCTTGACTTATGGATTGGCTCTTCATGTTCACAGTGACCTTCCCGCTGGCTCAATACACACACCTGTATTAGTAGTTCTCTAAGTTCTGTTCCCTAAGTTCTCTTTCTGTGCCGAAAATGTTATTCATCCTACGGAGAATATCGAGTTTAATGTATCTGATTAAGTTTACGATGTTTTGTATAAATATTTGCATCGGAAACAAATTTCATTCCATCGCCTGTACTCTGTGTAGTAGGAATTCGCCCTTTGTGTTGGGGGAATAAAAACCAAGAACTCACTAAATGTGTCGCATGACGCTTGGAAAGTTCAACTAATCAAAGTTTGTAACTCGGAGACACGGCCAACTTCTATCCAATCTAGATCCCCCTGATACTTTGTTGTATGTTCTCCTGTGTACGAGTGAATGTTATCGGAGGATTTCTCTTTTCCAGCCGTTTATTGCGACCTTCCCCTCATATAACTACAAAGTTCCTTTACAGACGCCCATCCACTTCCTAACTGGGAACCACCTCTCCTGTAGACCATGGTAGGGGACTGCTAATCATTTATTCTCTGGCAGGGAACCATTCTACATCCATTCCCTTTTTCTACTACCCCTCGTCCCTGGTAAAGGACCATCTAAACTTGTACCAGGATCTCCTCATCCATTCCATACTGTTTCGTCTCCTCCCACCCCTTGCTTGTGGTAGGTGCGTTGTCTCTATGGCAACATATCGAATAGCACCATAGTAAAACGTCAGGTCACAGTACGAATCCATGATAACACAGGTTAAAGTGCGAGCTCATGGCAACACGTCAGGTCACAGAGCGTCTCTATGGTGACATCATCTTAGGTCACATCATGATCACACGTCAAGTCACAGTACATCTCCATGGTAAAATATTATGACACTCCATGTGACCATGGCAACATACCAAGTCACAATGCGTCTCCAGTGTAACAAATGTATTGTCGCAGCCACAGCTTGACTTGCGTTGTCATTGTCTCGTATCCGCAAAATACGAACGAAACAATGACGAGATAAAAGTTTATCGACAGAGGAGCGAGTGAACCTGACACAATTTCATAAACTTTTTGGAGTTAAAAGAGACACCTCCATTTTCCAATTTCACCTAGACCCCTGGGCTACCAGCCTTTCCTTAAGAAAAAAACCACTGCATCCAAACCCCCGTCTCTATCAGTCCTCGGTCCTAGTTTCTTTCACACTCAGAGCAACTGAAACAGTTTATGGAATGGAAGAACGACGAGTTAATGGGATATATCTATATCAGTTCGAAATTTTTTTTTTCCTTTCGTAAGAAATATATATTTTTTCGATTCACAAAACTGTATCGGGGGAAAAGACACAGGAAGCACACCTTGGGTCATGGCATGAGTCATCGTTTTCTCCGTCCTGGTTGTTAGTACTTAAGTCATTCTTCGATTTATCGCCCCATCGGACACACCCTAAACACAACTTTTATAACAGAATAACTCACGGTGGCCACCAACTCTATGGTGTACGTCCCTTGACCGGTCAAGCAGATGTTTGCTTTCTTTTTCTTGCTGTAGGTCTCGCAAAAAATTAAGGATCCCTCTTAGTATCTTAGAGGTCACTTGCTCAATGGGGGGTTTAAACACTATCTTACTCGCTGAAGGTGGTATCCATGAGGATTCCACCAGCATTAAATATATGAGGGTGGCAGATGCTCTTCCGCAAGACTCAGCGACCTACTACAAGCAACCCCACCAGGCCCATGGCGTCACAGTTCTGAGCGGAGGAAGCACCAAGCAGCCAGCCAGCCAGCACCTCCCATCTTGAACAGAAATTCCGGACCGAATGGCATTGCCTGAGTGGAAGAGCAAATAACATATACATATCATTGGTAAAGACCCCGACTTATATCGTAAGGTAAGGGGCATGTATACAGTACCCTCTTGCACCAGGGTAGTGTATTACTATGGGACTACCGCAGTCGCTAAAACGAGAAGCACCAATCAGTTCAGTAATCGCTTTCCCGGGGCATCTTCATCGGATGAAGACAAAAGAAAGTATTAAACTCGAGTCCACACTCCCCACTCTACGAACGAACACTGCGCCGACTCCCGCTTCCTGAACTATTTCTTTCCAAGCCAAGCCTGCTTCCTGAACCTGCTTCCTGAAGGAAAAAAAAAAAAAGTAAAACTACGCGACTTTTACATCCTTTCAAAAATGCTGTTATGAGAAACTTCTCGAGGTAGGTCAGCAATGCCGCTTTTCGTGACGTTAATCTGGGTGAAATTAACCACGCAAAAACCCTGTGACGCATTGTCTGAGAGATATGACTCTGAACAGCCACATTACCTTACCTACCCGGAGAGCCAAGACGTTTATCATTCTGGTATGAATCGAAATATATTCCAATACACGTCCCTTTTAAATCCAGACTTATGGTCCACACATTTGTCTGCAAAATATTGCGGACACCCTCCACCCTGGTCATCCTGGGACCTTCGTTTTATTTGTATGGTGAAAATCGAAATACCCACAACCGTTCTTTTCTTTCCTCAAAATTGAAATATATGGAACCATTCTTTTCTCCCCTAAATCCTTCTTCACTAACGATAAAAAGAGAACGATCGTAAATACTTGTCCCTTGGGTGGTTCTATCACATGATCGTTTGCCATTTCTGTGATGTACTCCTTTAGAATTTTGACAGGACAGAGGGATTTTTGTTTTCCATACCCATGTAAGATTCGATTCTGTTTCAACGTGTGGAAAGCCTATTTGTCGAACTTCCAAAACAATGCATGAATTCCTGAGGATGATCCTCAATTCTAACTTGGCTCTTTGAAGTGTCACCTTTGGAAACACTGGTTCCAGACTGATTAAGCCGAAACAAAAACTGCTCCTGAACTGTAGCCTCTCCCCCTAAGAAACTGCTTCCGGCAGTAACAGAATCTCTAGGTTAGATAAAAGGATTTCCTGATAGATTGCGAGTTCTAACTGTTCTCTTCGTCCAAAGGGAAGCTACAGCCTTCATCCTTCACTTACTCCTTTTGCAATCAAAGCCTCCAGACGGAGATTTGGAATTGCTTAAGGCTATGCATTGATGGACCGTCCCAGTGATCGGTTAACCCCTGGGCCGGATGAACTAGCGTCTGAGACGACTACCACAGTTCGGTATCGTCCGTTGTCTCAGAAATGGCCATGACATCCAAGTCCACACACAGTACCTTCTAAACAAAAGCAAAACATAAAAAAGAAAATTACATGAAAAACAGAAGGTGTTACTTAGGCTGACAAACAATTATTCAGTTTCAGTCAAGCTGGCGTCCCCAGATACAAAAACTAGTTCTCAATACTAAACAAAAAATCTGCCACTGGGGTCCTTGAAACCAAGAGTGATAGAAATGTTACCGACCCTATATCATCTGTTGGCCAGGAACACAGGTGAAGCCACGGTCAGCCAACCAGTCCTCCCGCACTGCGCCAGCGAATGATGGAAGGCGGCGGTTCTTCCTTGGTGTTAAGTCCTGTGAATGAACATCTGTTGGCTTCGTACCATGATGGTCGAAGCAGGCGTGGATCTTTGAGGCTACACCTCACTTTCAGAAATGAAGCAGTGTTTTAGCCATACCAGTTCCCTCTCAAGATATTCATTGAGTAACGTCCGTATGTGAGAAAGTATGAACACACCTTCACACATTCGACTTCTGCATTCAGTTTTATATTAAGCCTCTCGAT
This sequence comes from Panulirus argus, assembly GCA_038088735.1. NCBI lineage: Eukaryota > Metazoa > Arthropoda > Malacostraca > Decapoda > Palinuridae > Panulirus > Panulirus argus. Next base: position 36,044 of record JAYMFT010368128.1, read on the forward strand.
GTCTTTTAATCCCTAGTAAACCTTTGCTGAATCTGTCTACGCACATGAATATGTACCAACACACGTTGCGCATACCACTGCACGGGAATATCATCTTTTACCGAATTCGATGACTGGTTTAGCGTGGTGAGGGAAAAGTAACGCGAGTCGCCAAGAGCAATTGTAGTAAGACGATCGTGTTACGTTCTATGAACTGTCGAAGAAAAGCAATTCCGGTTCTTTATTCAATTCATATGAAAAACCAAACGCCTACTCTACGATTCCTCCCGGAACTATATCTGCACATTGCCACCACCCGAGTATATCCGCACCACAAAATAAATGTAATTGTTTGTTGGCGTGGAAGTGCTAATGCTACGGCGAGCGGTGGCGAGACGGGCAGGCGCCACGAGAACACAGGTGCTGCTGCCGCTGCTGCTGCTGCATGCAACGTCCCGCTACATAACTCTACATACAACTGCCCTCTGCTTCAACAGCTTCACACACACACAACACTAGTTCAAAATGGTGAAATACATTTCATTCAATTCGAAATACACAAAAAAGATGGTCTATAACATGCATCAAACAATATCAAATAAAAGGGAAGAATTTATTTTCATTGTATTTATAAATTCTTCCCCCCCCCATCCTCTCTCTTTCCATGATGTCAAAGAAAAAGCTGGAATTCGGACAGTGTTGGAGAGACCGCCAACGCTCTGACTATCTGTGGCCTTCATACCTTCATCCAGGACTGTTTTTACGAAGCTGCCAATAAAAAAAAAAAACTTATAACAGCGCCATCGCCTCGAAGTTGAGGCGGTTGTTGTTTGCTGATCACACGGCTCTGGAGGCAGATTCGAGTGAGAAACTGCAGAAGCTGGTGTGTCAGTTTTGGGAGTACGTGCGTGAGGAGAAAGTGGAGAGGTAGTGTTAATATAAAAGTAAAGTCATCAACTTTAGCGGGTCGGCTGGAATCTGTTTGGACGGAGAGAACATGGAGGACGAAGAATGTTTTAGAAAATGGACATGGTAGCAGTCGGAACTGTAGGAGATGAACCAGGACATAAGGTGGGTGAGGTGGCTAAGTTCCTGGGCGTAGTTAGGAGTGTGTGGAAAGAAAATAATATTCTGTGGGGGCAAAGATGGGCAAATTTAATGATACAGTAGTCCTAACGGTGTTATGTAGATGCGAAGTGTGAACCCTACATTAATAAAAAAATGAAAAGTAGGGGAAAGGGTAAATGTGATGGATATGAAATACCTGAGGACAATATGTGGTGTGAGAAGCGTTCTTTGAGTAAGAAACTGAGAGCTTTGGTAGTAAGAAGACTGTAGTTAAAGAGCTGAAGAGGGTGTGCTGAAAGTGTTTGGACATACAGAAAAGAAGAGGGGGAATAGACTGTCTACGAAGGTGACTGGAACAAGGAGAAAGGGACGAAGAAACGACGAGATGCAAAGACAGAGCTAAAAATGCTTTGAGTGACTTGGGGGCCGGCCTGATCATGCAGGAGGGCGTATGGCACGTGTGCAATAAAGCAGACTGGAGCGATGTTGTTATATTGGGGACAACGTGCTGTTAGTAGGGGTGAACCTGGGCATATGAAGTAGTCAGGAGAAACCACGGAAAGGTCTGTGGGGCTTGTCTAGATAGGGGGCAATATACACGATAGCGAGAGAATGGGTGTGAGCAAATGAGACCGTTCTTAATCGGTTTTGGTTCTAAACTGTTGCTCGGAAAAAGGCATTTATGAAATACACACACACACACACACATA